>PVKS010002675.1:0-114640 GCA_004027875.1 Aplodontia rufa | reverse complement strand
GATTCCCCCTTAATTGTAAATCCATATTCAACAAACATAAAAAGAAAAAGCTTTGAAAACCCTTACATTGTATTTTAAACACTTCTAAAACAATTCTAAAATCATCAAAATTCCTTAAAAATAAGAATAAACTATTGTATTATTGTGATTTCTTATCCAGCATCTGTTGAATATTGGTAAATGTGAATTACTGGTCATAATTTAAGGTTGAATTTTGTCAATTTCCAACATTAGGAAATAAACATTTAAACATGTGTATTCATATATATATGTATATACACATATATTACATACATATATATTACATAGTCAAGTTTATATATTAGACTCATCAAATTTAGAGTAACACATGACCTGGGGGAAGTCTAGTTATAAAGGGGGGAAAGAATGGGGAGGACAAAAAGGCAAAGTGGGGTTATAAGTATTGTATGGTATACTGTACTCCTCTGAAGCTAAATAATGCCCATGAAGGCATATATATAGGGTTGGAAAAGTAAAGAAAAAATTATATATGTATGTATACATTTATAGCTGTATTTGGGAGTAATGCAGGGGAGACATGAGACTAGGGAGTGGGCGGGGGAATGGGGGTGATCCTGGTTAAGGATGGGTAAAAGTTACATTATCATGTTGTGTGCATGTATGAATGTGTAATAATGAATCCCTTCACTATGTAATACTATGATGCATCAATTAAAAAAAAGTGATTAATCCCTTCTAAATTGGGAGAAATCTAGTTAGTATTGAGGCTTTACCTACTACAGGCATCATGATGGGAAATGGAAGGGATGTTACCTGATTGGTAGGCAGTGAACTGCTTTACCACAGCTATGGCTTTTACAGTGCAAGGAAGTTGATTTTAGTTTTGCTTTGACATATTTTTTAATGAAGAACCATACACAGAGTTGTTTGTCAGAGCAAAAGATGGATTCTTGACAAATTATAGATGAATCTTGAGTTATAGGATTATTTCTAGACTTGATTTAGAATTGCTGCAGTTTTTTAAATTTTTGGAAGTTCCAACTTTAAGTGCTTCTGGAAAGCAATTTTTTAGCCTATAAAAATTGCTTTAATTGTGTTACTGACTTTCTACTATATAAACCCTTCATAAGTGTGATTAAATGGAAATTCTGAAACTTTAAATGTTCCAGCTCTTTTTACTACCAATCTCTCATATTAATGTTTTCAGGTTTCCAAAGTATCTGCAAATTTTAATAGCTCCCAAAGTAATAACAGCTTCATTGTTCCACGTTGTATTTTCTATTTTCTTATGCATTCGCATTTTTCTGTGATTTCAGGAAGAAAAATATTCTCATTGCAATTTTACAGTTGAGAAAATGGATACAAAGTATAGGCCAATTTCTTGGGTCTGCAGTGACTCAGTGGAGTTAGAATTAGTTAGGTAACTGTCAAATCAATTTCTCCATCAGTACATCCTATCTTTTAATCTAGTACAGTCATTAAAATAAGGTGAAACTCATATAAGCAGAGTCCATAGGGCACAAAAAAGCCAGGCATTCAATGACTGTTTCATGCTTCATTTCTGGTTTCAGATAGCTTAGTCTTTAAAATTCCTGGCAAATTAACTTGTTACCGGAAATTACATATAACACAACGTGCAACTTATCAGAATGGCCACAATTTCACAACTTCAATTTGTGTGCCTCCCCACCTAACAAAGAAGGTGGATTAAGCTTTTGACGGGATCCTCCCTCCTGTTAGGGAGAGGTCCATAATTTTTATTCCCTGAATAGCTAGAAGACTGTCACATCAGCATATTTCTGCCCTTTTCATTTCCTCAAATTTTCACTTCCTGATGAGATTTCCTCTTGAAGAGTCAGCTAGATCCTTACAGGGCACGATGTCCTGTTTCATGTTCAATATAAATCACTTGTTCTGACTCTTGTGTGACTTTTAAATCTGGTGTCCATTGGAATTTGTAGGGAAATATGTACTTATCTTCCAGAAATAGATGCAGAGGAAGCAACTTAATACCCAAAGGTAAAAAGGTTTCTACCTAGCTATACTCCTCAGAGTTTTTAATATGCTCACATAAGAGATGAATTTCTAAGAGACAAATAACATGGACAGAATTTCTAAAACATGTTTGAACACAGAACCTGTTTTTAATGAAGCCTATCAAAAAGGTCGAGATCTGGGGTTGGGGATTTAGCTCAGTGACAGAGCACTTTCCTAGCACACACAAGGCCCTGAGTTTGGTCCTCAGCCCTGAAAAAAAAGGTAGAGATCTGGGGATGGAGCAGTGGCTTGGCAGTTACCGCGCTTGCCTGTCATGCGCAAGTATGCGAGTTCGAACCTCAGCACCACGTACACAATGAAGTGTCTGAGTAATGAAGGTTATTTGAAAAACTAAATAAAAATTGCTTCTCTCTTTCTCTCTCTCTCTCACTGTCCCTTCTTTCTTAAAAAAAAATAAAGGTAGAGATCTGGGGCTGGAGCAGTGGCTTAGTGGTTTTGGCACTTGCCTGGCATGGGCAGGGACACGGGTTCAAACCCCAGTACCACATACACAATGAAGTGTCAGAGAAACAAGGGCCAAATGAAAAATTAAATAAAACTGATTCTCTCTCTTTCTCTCTCACTGTCTCTCTCTCTTAAAAAAAAAGTAGAGACCTATATTTGAATCTTAGCTCACATTATTATATTCTTTAAGCATTTTTGACTGATTTTTGTATCTGTGAAGTTGAGTTTCCCTTCTTCATTACAATGTAGAAATTAGATTCTGCATGTAATGGGCATAGAGACTGGCCTTGATAAAGGTTTCTTTTCTTTTCTCTTCTTTCTTTCTTTTTTTTCTTTTTAAGAAAGAAGGGGCAGTGAGAGAGGGCGAGAGAAAGAGAGAAGCAGTTTTTATGTAGCTTTTCATGAGACTTTTGTTCCTCGGACACTTGGTGCTGGGATTTGAACTCTGTGTACTCGCATGTTCCAGGCAAGTGCAGCAACCCCGAGCCACCACTCCAGCTTCAAGGTTGCTTTTCTTTAATTTAAGAAAGTGATGGTGCTATAATGAGCTAAGGGTGAAAAAAAAGTGAGAGAGAGAAAAGTGGATTTCACATAAATTGCTTTAGTGACTTTTTTTCTAATTTAGTGAATTTTAAAGCATTATTTATAGCTCCAAAGTTGGTTTGCCATTTTCTGAAATTCCCATAAGAAAAATCTAGCAAATCGTCATAATATCACCAAACACAGAAACTACCTGTAAAGATAACAAATGAGTTTTGTTTTTAGAAGGTCCCACCCAGAAACATAATTATTGCTTAACTCTTGGTGTTTTCACTTGATTAGTCATGGAAGTAATGACTTTACCATTAACCCTCTGTTGGTGCTAAAGTTTTTTTTTTTGAGGGGGCTGTCAATCATTTACTTTCAGGCAAACCACTGATGACTAACTTCAGACATGCTTTCATCAGAGAATAATACAACCCTGAAATGTCACTTAGGTTGAAAATTTTCATATGAATTCTAGTTATTATTTAAAATGGAATAATGATAAATCAGTTTATGATTATACAAAACATGAACCTAAAAGACTCTTCATATTACAGAGATAGATACCTACTTACCGTTAACTTCAACTGAGGAGACAGCTATTGGCAAGGCTCTTGCATTCCTTATCTTTTGATTTAAGATACTATGGATTTTCTTCTCTCTTGCTGCCCTTTGCTCTGTAGAGGGGAACTGGAACACCATGATGATGTCTGCTTTTATATCATCTCCCTCTGGACTATAATGCACAACAGAAAAGCACATATTCAAAGAATGCATCTAATATTGTTCTACACTGTTTCCCCTATCTTCTTCCCCGATTTATGCCTCAATTGCTGAGAGTATTAATTCACATTCACACTCTTCTATATGTTGCTCTCTGACCTAATACCATTCAATATATTTCCTCTTCTTGCTTGCATTATGTATTAAATGTATTTTCCCATTTATGATTACAACAGTTGGGTGAAATTCAAAGTAAAAAGTCATCAACAAAATAAGAAGTTATGAAGGTTGGAAGAAGCTTTCATGTTCTCTTCGGTCAATCAATCATACACCTGATATGTGAATCAAATTTATACTATCCATGACAACCCCAGTGTAGCCATTAAAATAATGGAAAATTTACTTCCCTAAAGAGGCTGGTTTCTCTTTCATGAACTCTGATTCTAAGAGTTCTTTACTTTGAGTTGTAATATATCTCCCTATATGTTCCATTCCTTAAAGCTTAGGTCTACCAGTTAGAACATACACAAGGCATCAATTTCCTCTTTGAATATAATAATATGTGGTCTTTGAGTATCCACCAGATTAAATATCCTCAGTTCTTTTCATATAAAGTGTTTCAAGTCTCTTCATCTGTAGAACTGAATTTTTTAAATTTTATTTCTGTTGGTACATTATAATTAGACATAACAGTGGGATTAATTATGCCATGTTAGATGTGTACATAACATAATTTGATTGATCACATTCCTGGGTTCGTTCCATTTCTCTCCCTTCCTCACTTTCCTTATTCTACTGATTTTGCTTCTATTGTTATTGTTATTATTATTTTAATTAGTTGCATTGTAATTATATGTAAAAGAGATGTTTGTTGTGGTATAATCTTACATGAACATAGTATAATTTGGTAGATTTTTCTTCCCCAGAACTTCCCCATGTTCCCTTTCTCCCTCCCTCTTGATCCCCTTTCTCTACTGTTTCCCTTCTATTTTCATGACATCCCCATCCCTTTTTATTACTTTCTTTCCATCTCTCTAGCTTCCACATATGAGGAAAAACATATCACACTTGACTTTCTAACCCTAGTTTATTTCATTTAGCATAATGATTTCCAGACTCATCGATTTAATAGCAAATGACTCTATTTCATTCTTCTTTGTAGCTGAGTAAATCTCCATTGTGTATATATACTAGATTTTCTTTATCTATTTGTCTTTTGATGGGCACTTCTGCTGGTTACATAACTTGGCTATTGTAATTGCGCATTTATAAACATTGGCATACATGTATCACTATAGTATGCTGGTTTTAGTTCAAGGAGTGGGATAGCTGGGTCATATGGTGGTCCTAGACCTAGTCTTTGAATATATATCAATCCACCATGTCTCTTGTTTTATATACTACAAAAGACCAAAGCTCTAAAAATATTAGAAGCCTATAATCCTGAATCTTTTGACTAAAAAAGAGGAAATCATCAATTCTGAGACATTTTACACATTGTGGTCCATGTAGGCTCTGGGATATGAAGAAATAAACCATTGGAATTTTATGACAAATTGGCAAACAGGTAACCAATTGATTTTCCATCTTAAATCAGAGGAATTAACACTGTTTACCAAATAAAATTTCTCTGTACTCCCCATAAAATATTGCATAGTGGTAATGACTACAAATCCAAAGGAATTCATGTTAGAATGCTATGGGAAACTAAATTTGAAAAGAGAGTAAGAAATCTAGAAATAATTTTATCTTTTAAATCATCTAACTCATGAAAGAAGTCACTAGTTATCAGTAAAGATGTAAAGAACTTGGAGTAATTGTGTCATAAGGCATTAGTTTATTATTAATAAAAGTTATTATAATTCCTTCAACTAAATTAATGTCTGATTAGAATCTCTTTCTTTAAGATGAGGCATGCATGTTCATGGGTTTGTGCCTATGACATATATATTCTGGTACATGATTTTCAAAATAACACAGTTTAAATCTCTGAGCAATTTCTGCAATTAATATGAGTCTTTCCTCTCCACAGCAACAAAAGAACACTTTTTATTAAAGGAAGATCTTTTGGTTTGGACATGCCGTCTTTAACTAGGGTTTCATTGAAAGTAAAATTCATTATAGGTAAAACCTTTGTAGTCCACTTTGCCTTCTTGTTGTTTTGAAATGACTTATCTATCAAAAGCATGTGTCATGTGCATGCGATGACATATTGCTGGGTTTTCCTGAGGCTATGGGTTTTGGGAGTATGGGATTCCAGCTCATAAATCATTGGTGGGGTTTGTGTCCTGGTTCTGTCACTTGGGATAACTGTAACTTGAGGAACTTTGAATATATCACTTACTCTCCTCCCCAAATCTTAGCTTTTTGGTTAAAAAATGGTGATCAGCCCCATATCTTGAGATTATTGTAGAGATGTTTATGAAAAAAATCCTAGCCAAGAGCTTAGTCCACACAGCTACACACATAAGAGGGTCCCTGTGTCTTTTGCCATTCTTCCACGCAGGTTGGTGACTACCCCTTTGCCCAAACATACATACGTTAGTCTGACTATTTGGTTCTTGAGATAGTGCTTGTTTAAGGCTGAATCAATAAATATCTCATCCACCTGTTATTATAAGAGAGAAACTATATGTTAATAAGATATTTTATAATAAGATTATTCTCTTGATTAAATGCTAAAGCAATAGAAAAAATTCACAGGAGTAATATTATTATTTAAATCCACAATTCTCAACCTTCACAGTCCAACAGAATTATTTACTGAATTAAAAATAAATTATAGGGCAGGAGCGGTGGCTCAGCCATAGAATGCTTTCTTGGCATATGTGAGGATCCAGGTTCAAATCCCAGCACCACATACACAATTAAGTGTTGGAGAAACAAAGACCAGATGAAAAAATAAAATTATTTGTCTCTTAAAAAAATAGGGTAGAGTTCTCTTCTCCTAGAATTTTGTTTTCAATTGATCTTACAGGAGAGGTGCTCATATTTTTAAAAATCTTTCCACATAATTCTAATGTATGATGTGATATGTGGAATAGACGATGTCATGCTACACCTTCCTTAGTAGAAAGATATGCAAGAGATGGGACATGGAACAAGGCTTTGAAATATGGTAGAGAGGACTTTACCTCCTTCTTAGGTTTGAGCCTATTCTGCTCATGCACTGGGCAACTTTGGAAAAGTTATTGAACCAATGTGAGTCTATTTCCTAACCTGTAAGACAAAGATATTGATATGTAACTCACAAGGCTAAAGGTATGAAACACATAAAGTTTCAGGTATGTTTCAATAGGTAGTTGCTGGGTGGTTCCCCAAGCCCCCATCCTGGCACTGCAGGTCTTAACTTTCTTTGCAGGTCTAGGTTGTAAGATACAAGGAGGGATCATTAAGGATTTAGGAGGCAGCCAATTTTTTAAAAAATTGTTGTTGATTGTGGACTTGAGGGTAAATAACAAAGGAAGAAAAAGTAAGGTAGTGTTGAAATATCAGATCAAATTTTCATTATTTGGTTTATGTCACCAAAAAAGAAGGAAAGCAACTGTTTTTGGTACATATGCAACAGTTTTAATTGCCCGACACAGCATCATGCCACAATGGTCTGTCACACTAGTGTTTGCTTTACAGTATCCCCTTGTAACCTCTTGGTGGCAAAAGTGTCATCTGAATTCAGGTACTACAGATCATGGTAGACAACAGATTAGCTGTGTGTGTGTGTGTGTGTGTGTATGTGTGTGTTCAGCTAGATCCTCAATCCTGAAGGAAAGAGCAGGAAAAACAACCTATTTTGAAAAACAAAAAATAAAAAAAGGGAAGTCTATTTTAGGGATCAAGGAACAAGTTAGCAGTTCTTTAGCATTATGAGAAATCCATAGATGCTTCATTTGGAGCCAAAGTATTCCTCATCTCCTTTAATCCTTATAGTTACTCCTGGAAATAAAAATTATTGTTCACTGTTTTACTAGAAGAGGAAACTGAGTTAGAAACATATAAATTTACATGGCTTCACACAGGTAATAATAAATTGGGACTTAATCTTAGCGGTCTTGCCTCTTTGTTAGGTATGATACAAATTTTATTTCTGTTTCTTTCCTAGAACACAGCAATAGGTTTTCATAGTTGATTGACTTAGATAACAGTATAATACTTGTAAAATATATAACTGATAACAGCTTTAAACATAAGATCAAAGGAAGCATTTAAAAAAAGATAAATTTTTAGTATTCAAAATATACCCGCATCTGTACTTAAACAAGAAAGGCTAAATATGGGTGGTTTGAGGATTATATTCTAGAAATGCAGCTATTTTACATGATACAGTTTTGCAAGTGACATTGTTATAAACATTTCTTGTTACCCCAACCAGTATTATTCCTTGGTAACCAGCGGGGTGGGGAAGCCTGAAAGAAAAGATAAACCAAAAAAATAAGTAACAGGGAGAAAAGCAATAAATTCTAAAAGGAATAAAAGTCAATGGCACTTAGATATTTAAAGAAGTTTGTTTTGAAATTATTCCCTGAATATGTTCCACCCTTAATTGTTTCTTGACTATTTGTGACTTGTTGAGGAAAGCAATGGATAATTTTCTTTTTCAAACAAGGTTGGAACACAGAGGTGCTTAACATCCCCAGCCCTTTTTATGTATTTTTTTTTTAACTTTGAGACAAGGTCTCACTAAGTTGCTTAGGGCCTTCCTACATTGCTGAGACTGGCATCCTCCTACCTCAGCTTCCAGAGTCACTGGGATAAAGGCATGTGCCACCATACCAGGCCAGATAAAATTTTTGACCCTGTGGATGATAGCATCTATCTGGCACATGCCTGTGGAGAAGAGTAGTTAAACCCAGCATCAATTAATTCCGTCTTTGAATGGTTAGGTTCTCTGGGAAGATAGGAGCTGAAAGAATATTATAAAAAAGAATCCAGGTAGATGTAACCTACGTGATCACAATAATAAAAAAGCTTCTTCTTTATAAGTCAAATATTAGGATCTGTCTCTAGAAAGACTCATTAATTCAGTCTGGGATGATCTTCAGGTGATACAGGCAGTCTGAGGACAACATTTTGAGAAAAGAAGTTCAAGAACTGGTTAAAAAAGAGTTCTTATACTAATTAATTTACAACAGAGGGAAAATTGAAGAAAACATAAACATAAACTTATTCCTGAATTGAGTTTATCTATCTATAAATGAGCTTTTGAGATACTCTGAAATTGTATTTCCCTGACAGATAAATGTTTAATCAGAAAGACTCTTTCTGCTGACATTATGACATTCCACTTCCCATTAGTTTTAGAGAACACTTTTTTCTTTTTTTTCAAAGCTGTGTACGAGTTTCTTATAAATTTATTACTATTTACACAACTTAATAGAGTTAGTGCTTTGTAAATCTTTCCTACCTCTTACTTTGGGGCATTTGGAGAGATCCATAGTTAGTCTCCCAACATTGAACAAAGACCCCTTTTCAAGATAGGGTGGTACTTCTTCCTTCTTGTTGATTTTGGAATGCTGGAAATTGCACTAAGATTAAGTTCTAAGAGGGCAATTGAAGGTTAGTTGGGTGTTTAATGAAAGAGTTAGGGAGAGGTTGACAACTCAAACAAACAGATACACCCTGCCATTCAGCTCTGAAGTAGTTCTGTTTATACATGTTGCTGACTTTCTCTGTTACATGCTTCCCAACCAGCTTCTTTTTTTCAGTCTATATAATCAAATTGGGGGTATTACAGGGCCAAGGCTGCAAGCTTCAGAGAGATATGCCACTGAAGATTAGCAAATGGAATATAAATCTCCTGCTTCTAACAAAACCACATGCCCTCCTGAGAAGGAAAGTAACCAAAAACATACCAAAACTTCAGATCCTGTAGCTATCTGTGAATTATAGTAAGGGTACCCTACAAAGGGTAATATAAGAGATACTTTTTAAAAGACTCCTTTGGCTTTAAATAAGACTTAGTTGATGTTATATTGCTGCAAGGGCTGAACTCAAAGTGGGAATACAGAGTAGGGTGTAATTACAGTTGTGTGGTTGTTCACAATGTCAAACATTTAAAGGCCTCACCACCATCTGTCATCAGCTTGCCTGCTCAGCCTTCTCTATATCAGTAGCTTGCAAACATACCCCTCATTTTCCTGTGTACTTGTGCTTTTCAGGCTATTCCCTTGGTTTCTAAGACCTTCTCCTTAGCTCCACTTTTCTGAGTTACAATTATTCTTCAAGATCTATCTCAGATAATACCTTCTTTGGGGTTAATCTTTCATCCTCAGACTAATCTCCCCTCCTTTTGTCTCAATTTTTCATATCCTTTTTGCACTTTCCTATTCTTTTTTGTAAATACATATAATAATTTCCTTTACTAAACTCCCAACTGCTTGTGCATAAAGAATGTGATTTGTGTTTTCACATTGTCCAGTACGCAGCAGAGTGCTTTGCCAATGATAGATATGTAGCATGTTGTTTATGAATAAATAAATGTGAGAATTTATTTCTCAGAAAGGTTTACATTTACCAGGAAACCATTACAAGGGTTTTTATTGTTCTTTGTACATAAGATTGAGTTTAAGGCTTTTGAAGAAAAAAAATTGCATGTGAATTTTTAGAAGGAAAATTTTTCTCTTTGCGGACATTTTTAGGCAGTTTTACTTCCTCTGGAAAGCTTCGCCTTGGTGAGGCTACAATTGCTATAATAGAAGTAATTATCACTCCTGTCTGCCAACTGTGCACCAAATGTAAACTCCCTTGTATTTGAGCCCATTTGTTTTTTACATCAAATACGTGAAGTGAATACTATAATTACTCGTATTACATGGATGAGGAAGTGACTTGCCCAAGGTGGCACATAAGCCACAGAGCCAGTGCCAGGGCCAGGACTGAAGTCAAGACCATGCAGCTTCAGAGCCTTTTAAAGCCCTTGTAGTGCTGACCTCAAGGTCATCACACAGTTGTTTCCCAAGAGCTGCTTCCCACTTACAGGCAGTGAGTGGTGCTAAGTGGACCAGAAACTTTAAAAACACCTCCAAACCAGGCACAATGCCTCATGCCTGTAATCCCAGTGGCCCTGGAGACCAAGGCAGGAGAATTGAAGTTCATTCAAAGTCAGCCTCAGCAACTGAACATGACCGTAAGCACCATATCAAGATCCTGTCTCAAAATTTAAAAAAAAAAAATGAGCTGGGGATGTGGAGGAGTGGCTAATAAACCCTAAATTCAATATCTGGTACTACCCCACTCCCTGGTTTAAAAAAAAAAAGACTACCAAAAAACACCTCCAAAAATAAGAACTATAAATCTTGGTAGCTTTTTGTTACAATCCATTAAAATTGTTATTTTTTATATTTAAACCTCTAGATTTTTTTTATTATTAAAGAAGTCAGCTGTAGTCATTCTCTCAGGCCTGGACAGAACACTTAGTGATGCCCACAGAATTTTAAGGCTTGTTGGCCTTCCAAAGATCAAGTGTGACACACACAGCTTTGAGCCGAGTGCTGGGTCTGCAGGAGAAAGGAGCTGGATCCAGCATCATATGACGTCTGTGGCTTGCTGTGTAAGTGTGACTTTGTGATTACCATAAACCAGAAGGTAATGAAGTCACCAAATGAGGTTCAATATTTTATGACATTAGTAGTAATTTCTTTGAATATACTATTCCTTCAAATTTTTTTGTGTAAAGTCAGAAGGAAACAGACTATTAACTAATCACATTGCAAATAGCAATATATTGGACATCATTATCCTAAATTGCTTAATATTACTGAGAATGGGAAGCAAAGTAAATTATAGAATTAAAAAGTTTGCAATGAAAGATTACAAAGGATAAAGTATTAACTTTCAATTTGTCATAATAACTTAGATCTGCAAATTACCTTTATAAAAGAAAAATATCTAATATGGATATTTTAAAAATTGTACTAAATATATTTAAAACCAGAATGCCCAAAGCAAGGAAAGGTCATTGTTTAGAAAGTTCATGTCCTCTGTAGCCATTCCTGTAGGGCCTAACGTGTGATGTGTTTACTGAATGATAAATGATATTCTAAATAGATTATCTGGCAGAGTGGAGATTATGATATATTTACAACTTCATCAGAAGTTTAGAGTTGGTTCATATTGCTTCATTTCTCACACACACACACACACACACACACACACACATATTTCTCAAAAATCATACCCACCTACACCTCTCCTCCAACTATGTATTTTGTTAAACATACACATACAAATACATCCACCAACTTCTTTTCTGTCTTTGTTATAGTTGCTCCTACTGTTGCCTTCATCATTGAAAACTGATACAAGGTAATGAGGATAAGGTCATTTCAATATAATATGTAAGCCCAATATATTGGTTAAGGAAAAGTAATATAAAAAAGCACAAAGGATTTATAATCTTTGTGGATTTAAAAGATTGAGAGATGAATTGATATAGGTTTTAATACTTATCTCCTATCTTAGCTTAATCTCTTCCTGAGAAGTGGAGCAATTTAGTTGAGAGAGAACATGTTTGGAGTTATATATATGACTTCAGACCTCCCTTCCATCCTTTATTAGCTGCAGACCTTAATTTCAGAACCTCAGTTCATTATCTGTAATGTGGGGATAATAGTACTTTCTTTTAAATGTTAATATTATGGATTAGACATGACAGTACAACAAATTAGCTTTTCCTGTCAGGATTCAAATAAAACACTTTGAAAGTAGAAGTGGTAATATGCATCACCCCCTGTCAGTCATATGTAATCTTCAATTACAGAATGAGTGCAAGCTTGAGCTCTCAAGTAAGAACTAGCCATATTCTACATCCAGTTTTTCTAACCTGTTAGCATGACGTTTCTTGCAAGCCTCTGCTTATTATTTGTCTTTTCTCCAAGTTTTCAAATTCTGTCTTTCTAGACATAGGACTATAGCCCATCTCCAAACATTGGACATCTTTCACTTTTCTTTCCTCATCTAATTTCAAATTTCATGTAGTCTTTAACAACTTTGCCAAGTTTAAGTTCTCTTTTACCGAATAGCTCTTTCTCCTTAGGACTTCCTGCTGAAGTGCCCATAAGAGCTCAATCTCTCACCTTCGCCTTCTAATAGAGAGTGTTTCTAAACTACATGTATCTTTTTGTGTCACTTTCTATTTCCAAGTTCATTGTCTTTACAACTCTACACATTGTTCTGAGGATGATTTTGGTGTCTCTTTCTGGGGCTCTTCAGTACAAAGAAAGTACAATTTAGAACTTCCTTAGGCCTAGGAGCAGTGTTCTCAGAGGGAAAAAAAAATCCAAAATAGATTTAATTGTTGCTGTTATTAAGGCATATGGTAGTCTTTGTCTTATGTTAATATAACAATAATTCCTCTGGGAATTATTTGTGGGATGATAAATGGGAAGTAATATCATGCAGATGATTCCTTTGTACTGCAAGCGTGTATTAGAACATGAAATTTCAAATCAGAATGCTCACTTTCAAATGCTAGCCCTGTATCATTTGGTAGTATAATTTCCCTCAGTATATTAACCTTCAACAAATTACATGAGAAACCCAACCCTATTATTAAATAGGCTTTGTGTTAGATTTGCCCCATCAGTAATCCAATGTAATATTCTAAGAATATTTAGGGTAGACCAGGGTAATTTGTGATGTTTGTAGGTTAAGTATATTCAGTGTATTTTCACCATATTGTGTTTTCATTGAACTTATTAGGAGGTAATCTGATTACAAATTTAGGAACTTCTTTACTAGTATCTGCTTACTGGAGTCTTCTCTGAAGGATGATATGAGAGAAGGGATAAGTTTGTCCCACTATCTCAGGGAACTGTGATGAATTTTAGCACTATGTGACACAAACTCATTTACTTTTGCATCTCTACATTCAAATCAACAAAGCTAAAATTAAGTGGGAGAACAAGGCCTGCAACCTGTCTTTCTTGATGATCTAATTAGCTCCCTTACAGGCGAGAGAAGAATCTGGTTTTATTCATTAGGATTTAGCAACAATAACCATGAATGACTCAGGATGAGGCATGAATTCTTCCTGTAATTCTTCTAAAGCAAACTTGGTAGAGGGTGTGGGGATATAGAAGAACACCTGCCTAGTTTAAACAAGAGTAAAATAATATGAACCATGGGAACCCTCCATGATCTTCATTTTCTTTGAAATCTTCTGTACTTACTTTCCTCAATCTACAATTTCATCCTTAATTATATCATGTCATGCTGTTCAATTTTACATGTGTTACTCACATCTCTCCAAAGAGATTGGGAGCAATTTGATAAGACAGATCATACTTCCTCTATAGTAAGATCCAGGTGTTGGGAAATACAATAAGCTCAATAATCATACTATATATTGGGAAAAGCTTAGATTGTTTAGTTGGTTATATTAAAAAAACTAGTGCTTACAATCTGGATCCCTAACTACTATCGCATTCAAAATATTCTTTGATGCATTAAAGAGCTAATATAAACTGTATAAGTACAAACTTGATAGAAGAAAATATAGTAAAATATTTTTTGATATATAAGGAAGGAAGGATTTCTTAAAAGGAATCTTCAGTCATATTTATAAGCAAAGAAAATCAATGAATATGATTACTTCAAACATAAGGATTTCTGTTTCTTGATCAATATTAATAGAAGATAGAATGAATAACCACAGTGTCTACAACTGACGTACTATTAATAACTACAAATTATAAGGAACTCCTACAAAACAATACAAAAATGAAGAAAGTAGCTCTAATAGAAAAAGTCAAAGAATATGTACAGGCAATTTATAGAAATGAAAGCCCAAAATGTTAGTAAGTATAGGTGATAATGCACAAACTAATTAGTAATTAGGAAAAATGCAAATTACATCATTAGTTCAGTATTATTTCATTCCTTATGGCCTGTCAAATAATATTTAGAAAAGAAAAAAAAAGCCAAATAATACCAAATACTTTGGAATCAATATTTATGTACCTCTGAAATTTGTATTTTGCAATCCTAATCTACAAGGTAATGGTGGTAGGAGATAGTATTTTTAGAGAGGTTAATTTGCTCATGAAGATAAATCCCTCAGGAAAGAAAATTGTGTCTCAATAAAAGAGAATTCTCTTGCCCCTCCCATGTGAGGACACAGCAAGAAGATGGTCTATGAGCTAGGAAGCAGGCCCTCACTGGACTTGAATGTGTTGGTGCCTTCATTTTGGACTCCCAAACCTCTAGAACTGTTTGAAATGAATGTTTGTGGTTTAAGTCATCCATTTTGTGATATTTTTGTTGTACCAGTTAGAACAGACTAAGATACCGAAATGTTGGCAAAGGTGTGGGGATATGTGAACCTTTATGCATTGCAGATGGAAGTACACACTGATTCAGTCGTTCTGAAGAGCATTCTGCACCAATTTGTTCAATTGGTGTATACATACTCACTAACCCGGTAATTCTACTCCCAGAACTGTTTTCATGGATCTATAAGTGGTTCAGTAGGAGTCTGTTTAGGGCTGCAGTTGTTGGGGTGACAGGCAAGGTACAGGCAAGATATGGCAATTAATAACAATGAATTAGATGTGTAGTTAGTGATATGGATAGATCTTTTTAAAAAAGTTCTGAGTAAAAAGGGGTGGAACAGAAGTGATTTACAGTACAAAAAGTTAAGGCCTGTGGACATAAAACAAAATATGTTTTTATAACATTGGATACAAACAAAACAATACTCATGAAACACAGAATGATTGCTTGCAGGAGTAGCAGTATGGGTTTATGTAATAGAGATTAAGAAGAATAAAACTTGACAACCAGGGAAGGGCCTTACATAAACCTTGCTGATAACATATCATTGCTTAACTCAGCCTCTGTCCCTAAGATGAAGCACTCTTAGAAACACATGCTGTACTGAAACTCAAAATTCCACTTTCAAACATAATTTGTTACAGGTGTACCCCTGCATTTCTCTCACTTCTTTTCAGACCTATTGTATTCCTGACCATTTGTTTCAATAAAGACAGAATTTCTTAGTTAACTTAAAACAATAATATAAACCAAAATAGATTTTGAATTTCTCAACAAATTATAGCACTTCTTATTCAAAGAATTTATCTTTTAAACTAAAGCATTTTTTAGAATTTTTTTTTTACATTTAGGAGGTTATGTGGAATAATTTAGGGTAAAATTAGAGGCGGTTAGAGGCGGTTTTGGAACATACAGGAAGGCTTCAGGTTAATTTTAGCATTCCTTAAGAATTGATTGCAGGGCTGGAGCGGTGGCTCAGCGGTTTCGGTGCTTGCTTGGCAAGCACGAGGACCCGGGTTCAAACCCCAGCACCACGTACACAACTGAGCGTTGGAGCAACATGTGAAAACCTAAATAAAGTTGTTAAAAAAAAAAAAGAATTGATTGCAAATACCATTTTCTAAAATGCTTTGAATATTAAAGAATGGAAGGACACGCATCAAACTGTAAATATTAGTTATTGATTGGGGAAAGAGAGTACATGAAAGAAAAAATGTGCACAATTTAATATTAATTAAAATATAGATCATAAACATCATCAATAATAAGCATATTATTGTAAATATGTTGCAATGGAGAAGGAGCAGATGGTGACATGGAAAAATGACAATTGAACAATGAAAAAAAGGAAATGTTTTGGAAGAAAAGTATTTTTTGACAGAAATCAATATGTCTTTCATTTCTTCCCTTTTAAAATAACTTTGTATTTTTATGCTTCCTTGTCAGGAAGTTAACCTGTACTGACTGATTTTGAGTAAGTGTTCATGAGAATCCTAAACAGAGCTTTATACAACTGGGTGTATGTTTTGCCCTTTATGGGGAAATACTGAGTTTTAATTTTAGCAGAATTGTTAGTATTTAACTTGAATGTTACATATTAGGTCTGGGTTTTTGTCTTAATAATATAAATGTAATGTAATATTAATATCTTCATTGACCTTTCTTTTTTCATGTACTTCAAAAACAATATAAATCTTAAAATGTGATCTTAGAAAAATAAAAATATGTGGTTTTATAAATAATTACTTCTGATATAATTAGGCATTTCTTTAGGGAAACATTGTTGTAGAATTGGGGGAGCATGGGATAGGTTATTCTGGTCTCAAATCTCTCAGCTTGAAATGAAATGATTGAGTTAAAAGGTTTATCACAATCACCCATTTGCTAGACAGGCAGGTTCCCTTACTTCTCTGTCTCCACCTACACATCCTATCAGGTACAGATTTAGTAGGTCTGGTGCAGGAGCTAGAAGTCTGAAAGATGATGTTCTTACAGGTGGTCTGAAAATCATGTTTTTGGAAATAAGAGAAATCACAAAACTCCTTCCACTTGCATCATTTTTCGATGAAATTTTTTTATCAGATTTACCAAATTTTCGCTCATCTCTCGTAGGTCCTCATATTGGTATGTACTTTTTTGTCCAGAATTGCTACTGACTTGGAGATCTGAAAATTTAAAGGTGCCATGATAGTATTCCACTTTCTCACCTGTGATGAAAATGAAAAGTAGGAAATTAAATGACTTGTGCTAAGATTTCAGGATCTAAAGCACAACTACAACAGGGCTAATATGAAGTCTTAAAAATATCATCAAGTGGGGCTAGAGCAGTGGCTCAGAGGTTACAGCACTTGCCAGGCATATGCGAGTACACAGGTTCAAACCCCAGCACTCATGTACACAACTAAGTGTCAGTGAAATGAAAGCCATGTGAAAAACTCAATAAAAATTAGTTCTCTCTCCTCACCCTCAAAAAAAAAAATCATCAAGCTTCTTTCTAATTTCATAAGAATTCAATATAAATAGCAATTAAATTTTATGTTAATAATAGTAGCTGACATTTATTAGGTGGTAACTATGCGCCTGAAACTGTCTTGTTTACTTTATTAACTCATCCTTATACTAGCTAAGATTGGCATCACCCCTATTTTATTGATGAGGAAATAAAATACAGTGGCATTAAGTAACTTGAAGTTATACAACTATTAGATTACTTATTCAAATTTTGAATCCTAAATAGTCTGTTTCTAGAGTGTGAACATTCATTACTACATTGTCCCTTGTGGAGCTGAAATGTAAACCACTATATATTCTACTGAAAGTAGAAAAAAATGGACATCCTATAAATTTTAATTTGTAACAAGAGACCCAGAAATAACTAAGAAAAACATGAAAAGAAAAGCTAAGGAAGAAGTGGTATGAGGTAACAGTGAGAACAGAATGTAAGAGAAATAAATTCTTCAGATTCCTGGTTAGCTATCAGGGAAGGTCGGAAAAGAGGGAGCAGTGGAGACTTCTGACAATTTGGTAATCTTAGGCATAAGACTCAGAGAGGACAAGAAAGCCACAAAAACTCACGACCAAGAATATAATAACCTTGAAATAATCTGGATTCTTTGGCATTCTAGCTCAAGTGGACAGCAATGGGTTTTCTGACTATGGACCCAGGAAAGAAAGAGGGAGAGCGGAGCAAAGGGTCTCCTAAATGGAACATCTCTGGACCTTGTAATACTTTTTTATTTTCTTGATTACTTATCTAATATAATCTATATAGTTATCAAACCTTACTTGTACAGTAGAGGATTTTGTTCAATCAAATGAATTGACCTGAGAATTTTTTTTGCCATTGGCATAAACTACAGTTGGACTCAAGAGTATGGTCTAAAGCTTATTTAGTCTTCTAATGGAGGCATCCATCCCTCCTAAAGTCTGTGGAAGGCATCAATAATGCCATTCAACTAAGCAGCCTGAGCTAGGTATTTTATCACATATATTCATGTGAGAGTGGTTTTGTAAATATTTGCTAAAAAAAGTAAATGTTCTTAATTCTGCACAAAGAGAGATGGCAAACTAAAAAGAGAGAATGTCCGAATGCAATATTTATGTGATTATAAGCATATTATATAATAAAAATATAATCCTTGCATATTGTTTTGGAAAGAGTAAATTTTTTTTCTTTAAAAGCTAATGATATTGGAAGGCTGAGACAGGAGGATCGCAAATTCGAGGCCAGCCTCAACAACTTACCAAGGCCCCAAGCAACTTAGCGAGGGGCTGGAGTCGTGCCTTGGTGGTTATGGCACTTGTCTGGCAGGCACAAGCACACAGTTTCAAACCCTAGCACCACATACTCAACAAAGAGTTGGAGCAATGAAAACCACATGAAAAACAAAATTAAAATTGATTCTCTCTGTCTCTCTCTTTCACTGACCCTAAAAATAAAAATAACAATTACAATAAAAAGGGCTGGAGATGTGGCTCAGTGGTTAAGTGCCCTGGGGTTCAACTTTTAGTACCAATAAAACAAAACAAAACAAACATGAAAGTACCAAAAACAAAAGACAAAACAAACACTTAGTAGTAATATCATGCTATAGTTTATGAATTATTTTGAAATACATTCCTTCATCAGGTGCATGTTTTTCTTTTGTCCTAGAAATGCTGGTGGGCAGAAAATGATGACCATGAGAAAGATAGTCAATTTTTTTAAAGAGAGAAGGACAGTGAGAGAGAGAGAGAGATGACTATTTTTAAGATTCTATGTAGATTTTTAGAGTAAGATTGGATTGAAAACGCTACTGAGATAGGAAATTCATCTACTTTGCTTAATGCTGTATCTTGAGCACACAGAAAATAGACATTTAGTAACTATTTCTGATGAAATGACAAATAACGTTAAAAACTCTGAATGAGAATATTCGCAGGTAAAAGTACAAATTTCACTTATATATGTATAAATTAAGTTTGCAGATAAATGAAATAAAACAGAATGAAATTCCTAATTTTACCTACCAGAGACTGAGAAGTGAGTCAGAAGGCCAATGGTCAATGCCACCACTGTCAGTGACAACAAAATGAGAAGAGCAATCATCCATGGCTTTAGCTCTCTGTTTTGGGTGCCAGGCCCCACTGTTCTGCAAAAAGGAAAGCCCGATGTTTACTCTCACATTGCAATCATTGCAGGATTACTGGTTCTCCTTGGATAAATTCATGTTGCTCTAGCCTGCCCTTCACAGAAAGAAGACATTTGTCTTCTATTTTGGTTAAGGGCATCTTGGCCTGAGGGGAGGTGTTAGTTAGAAAAGATCAGGATCTGGGAATCATAATGATGTTCCTTGCTTCTGTTTCAAGGCTTTCAGTGGCCAGATCTGACTGCTCTTCGACTGCTCTTAGCAATGTGGTAAAAAGTAGCATCTGTGCTTCCTGAAAAAGGACCATGCCTTCTTTCTTCAATGCTTCATCTCATTTATCTATTCTTTTAAAGTTTGCACAGTGATTTCAAATGTACTATATTACTTACCTTATTTTGTTTTTAATTTTTTAATGAAAACTTTCAGACACATAGAAAGTTAGAATAGTATAATTAGATATCTATATGTTCATCACATCATTTTATCAATTGCCAACATTTTTGCTGTATTTGGTCCATTTTTAACCACTGCAATATCATTTGCAATAAGACATCCTTACTTTTTACTATGCCATTATTATAATCGATGATGGTATGTCCAACGTAATCAGTACATCACTCACGTTCTTGAAACACTAATTCTTCTTCAATATCTTCTAATACTCAATTGGTCTTTTTGCTTTATAGTCTTCATTATATTTACTCATGATTTGCACAAATATAATCAAGAGCCATGTAGTAAACTTTGTGGTTATATATTTAAAGTATCTTTTATTCTAAAAGTGTCCTACTATATTTTTAATTTTTATTTATTTATTTGTTTATTTTTGGTACAAGGAACTGAACCCAGGAGCACTTACCCGATGAGTCACATCCTCAGCCTTTTCTATTTTTTATTTTGAGACAGGGTCTTACTAAGTAGCTTACGGGCCTTTTTAACTTGTTGAGGCTGGTTTTGAACTTGTGGTCCTCCTGTCTCCACCTTCTAAGCCACTGGGATTGTAAGCACGAGTCACTGTGTTCAGCCCTTTCTAATTTTTTAACCACATTGGCTTGTTAAGAGATTAAGCTAGTGGTCCTTTAGAATGCTGCACTTTCTAAACTTTGAATGCTTTCTCATGGTGTTAGTTAACTTGTTGTTTTATCTCCATCATTTCCTGTAAGCTGAAATTTAGATCTAAAGCCTTGATTAGATTTTAGTTAAGTACATTTGGCAATAATACTTCAAATGCACTGTTGCTTTAGTGCATCACACCATAAATAGAGGAAATTCAAACTTTAGAAGAAAATAAAATAGCTCTGCTTTTCTTCTTTTAGCACCTTACGATCAACAGTTGTTCTTATCAAGTATTTGTATGAATGTTCATTTATTTGCATGAATGGTTAACTGAAAGTCTTCAATGGGATATACAAATCTTGTTCACCTTTCACTATGAACACCCAATAAAGTGTCTGGTACAGAGTAAGAACTTCATTAATCTATAAATGTTAGGCTCATATTATACAACTTTACATGAAATAACAGAGGCTGAGAGAGATACCTGTTCCATAATGCTCAAGTGGACTTAGGATGGTCTAAGTCTTCTGATAAGTGCTCCATCTCTCCAACTTGCAACTGTAGGGAACTTTGTTTACCCACATTATTAGTTTATCATTTCATGTGTGTATATTGATAACCAAAATTTTGGGGGAGGAAAAGATATTTCTCATATTTCTGTCACAGGACTTATTGCAATGCTTTGTGCAAAGTACATTTTAATGAATATTTGTTGATTGATTTACAAGAAATTCTTCTTTTGAATACAAAACTCTTTTTAAATACAAATGTCAGCATAAAGGTTACAAATTATTTGTGACTAAATAGCTAAGAAAATAATAATTTGAGCATAACAAATGAATGTAGCCAATAAACCCAATTGAACTCGGGAGACTTGAATTCTATTGAGGATGGAAAATATTGACCATGTGAATACCGACTGATTAAAAAGAATCTACAGAATTGACTGCGGAAAGGCAATGTATCTTCTCGTTAGGATCTAATATACTCAAATATAAAAGGAAATAGAACGTCCAAATTGTATGACATTATTTGATCTCTTAAAGGGGTTGAAACCTAAATTCATAAATAAAATAAATCTTAGAGGTGATTTAGTCACTTTCCAAATGAAGGAAATGAGGTTCAGAGATATTAAATGGTCTATCCCATTAAACAGAAATTGTACTTTCTCAAACTCAGGCCTTCTACCTTCTAGGGCAGAAATTTATTCTCAGTCAGACTGCCTTTCCATTGACTACATTTTAAATTTTGATAACACTTATCAGCATCCATCTGTTCACTTATTCATATATATTCTATTTGTTAGATCTTTCCTTTTCTCAGAGAATCTTAGAAGTGTGATTTCAAATCATCAGAAAACAAAAGGAGGACAAAAGAAAGATTGGAGCTCAAGAATATTTACAAGTTTTGAGCTCCATTTTCCACTATAGGACAGTTCATCTGAGTAGAAAAAAATGGAGAAAGTGGATGACAGAAAGATCACACACCTGCTGCCCAGGCACACACACTCAACAGTTACAGACCGAATCATAAGCCACAAGAAGAAGCGTGGTTCATTACTATTGACACTGCTTAAGTGCTATGGCAATCACACCTTAAAATCCCACAAAGGGAGCTGTGAGCATCTGGTGGAACATAGTGACCAAAGACCAGTCAGGAAAGCTGTCATTTAGACTGTGTATCCTTATAAGAAAGCCTTGGGTAATACAGGTCATGCACAACATTGAATTGCAAAAGCTGCAGGAGCCATGGGTTAAAGCTACAGCTATTTGATTTTTTATTTATATTTAATTATTATTATTATAATAATATTATTATATATTTATTTATTATTTAATTTTTTATGAATAAACTTTCAGTTTGCCATCAATTTTATGGCTATAAACAAGCAAAGCATGAAGGCAAAACTGTGTCATCACTTTCCTATTCTGGGGAAGGTTTATTAGTCATTTACTTAAATTCACTTTGGATTTGACAAGGAATACACTGAACAAAGTCTTCTGCAATCTAGGCTATTTGTAAGTACAGATGCACCATTTTGTTCATTTATGTTTTGTTTTCCTGCTTTATTTGCACCCATAAAACAAGCACAGGTGTATTAATTTTCTATTGCTGTGTCACAAATGACCACAAAATTTGCAGCTTAAGAAGTACCCATTTATTAGCTCCCAGTTCTATATGTGGCATGGTTGGTTCTCTGCTCATGCTCTCACAGCTGAAATCAAGGTGTTGGTTGGGACTGCTTTTCTCATCTGAAATTTATGATCTTCTTCCAAGTTCACTCAAGTACTAGGATCTCAGTTCCCTAAAGCTGACTGGAGGTCTCAATCGTGTTTGATTCAATAACTGGACGAGGTGTATATATACACCTGAGGGGGTAGGAATCTTGAGGGCAATCTTGAATTATCCCTACCACAACTAAGAATATTATGACTTTATTAAAATGAATAGAAACCAGTAACCATCAAAGAAAGCATGTGAGAATTAAGACTTCTTTAATTTTTATAAAGGGTGGTAGTGGGAAACTATTCCATGAAAAGGGAATTCTATGTGGTGTATACAATTTAAAATGATAAAAGGATATCTCATTCAGGTAATAACTTCAGGAATATGAAGTGAACTCTTGGAAATTAAAATGAGAAGAGATCTAAAGATAATCCCTAATCATGACCTAATTGGCACTCTGCATTCTTTTAAGGAAAGGGAAACTATAAATGATTCTTATTCTGAGCAGCACAACCTATAATTTCCATGAAATCCAATTTATCATATACATTATACCTTCATTAACTTTTATTATTTAGCTTTCATAAGTGTGTATTCCTAGCATGTCATTCTGAAGACTCTGCCAAAGAAACACAGTAATAATGAAATGATTTTGTGACTGTACATTCTGAAATGTTAAAAAATGAAAGATACACACTTTGAAAAGTACACAGAACAGCATGAATGTTGATGATTAGAGTTGGAATGTGCACTTCCTCAATGATTTTCCTATGTGTGAGTGTAAAGATGACTTGAGTTAAGCAAAGTACATTATGAGTTCCCTGTCCCACAGGGATCTGCCTTTTCCTAGAAAAGCGTTCCCTAAAAGGCAGCCACTCTGTTTGCTCCAACTTCAACCACATGTCCTTTATCATTTTATCTAGAAGCTCCAAATCTTTCTTCTTTCAGGATTATTTTTCTGCTTTCTTACAAATATATGTTATCATTATACAAATGCAGATGAATGTGACTATTTTGAAATGTCCATTTAAATATTGGTTATGTTCCCTTAAGTCTTAATAAAAAGCTTTTTGAAGTTCAAATTACACTGTGTGATATAAAAAGGAAGAAATTGTTGCATCACTTCCCAGGCCAACCCACAAGTCTACTTAACTTCTAATGTAACTGAGCAAAGATGCTACATGTATTCCAAGAAGTCAATGCATATAGAAAACTTTCAAAGTTTTAGTTCTGGGGCAAAGAACTAAAGCGATAACTCTCTTTTCACCAGTGAAAATGTGGTTCCCTCTGAGCCACTAATTCCAGTCATTTGCTTTCAGAACAGCAATCTTTCATGGCAACTTTAGATGCTCTGATATATAGAAATCTAGGTATTCTGTGATTCTTTTAGAATGAATACTTAGTATCAAAAGGAAGAGGAGAAAGAGCTCCTATTTGGAAAGTGCCAACTTTGTAGAAGTTGTTGATATATTATTATATTTCGTCCTCTAAACACTCTTGTCAGTAGAATTATTTGTTCTAATTTTACAGGTGAATAACACTGAGGGATAAATAACTTGCTCAGTATGCAAACCTAGGACTTAGCCTTTTTAAAAATGTTTTATTTTTAACCAAAGTGTAGTAACTAGACATATTTATGGGGTAGAGTATGGCGTTTCAGTATGTATATACAATATGTAATGATCATATCAGAGCAATTGCATGTTGTTTACCTCAGACATTTATCATTTGTTTGAGTTGGAAACATTCAAAATTCTCTATGCCAGCTATTTTGAAATACTTGACTAACTTTTATCAACCATAGTTACCCTGATGTGCTGTATAGAACTTTAGAGGTTATTCCTCTTATCCAACCACACCGTTGGGCCCATTAGCCATCTTCCCTTCAAGAGCCAAAGTTTGGCTGCTATGACTCAGAAGCCCATTGCTTATGTTATATTAAATTGCCTTTTGAATTTTTTTCTGTTCCAAACAGGATTTCTATTAACGCAAAAAATAATCTATGGAATTTCAAGCAGCATAAGAGGTGAGAGGTTTAATGAACTGCCAGTAGAGGTTATTTTACTGGTGAGAAGTTATTCCAATCTTCATTGTGTGTTGTCTTGAATTTGATTTTGCCCTCATATCTTCACCCTTTCCATTGGTTTTAAATTTACATGTACTAGCCAGGTGCAATGGTGCATGCCTGTAATCCCAACAGTTTGAGAGGCTGAGGCAGGAGGACCACAAGTTCAAAATGAGCCTCAGCAACTTTGTGAGGCCCTAAGCAACTTAGTGAGACCCTGTCCCTAAAACTAAAAAACAAAACAAAAAAAGTGTGTTGGGGATGTGATTCAGTGTTTAAGTGCCAGTGAGTTCAACTCCCAGTACCAAAAAACAAAACAAAAAAAATTTTTTTTTCATATACTTCAAAATGACAGAATTCCCTTCTTCTTCCAACCCAGAGATGCTCTCATAATAGTGGTAGAGACAATGTGGAGGCAAGGAAGGTTATAGGATGTGTGTACAGGAAAATTGATGAGCATATTTGGGGTTGTTGGTAGGCTTTGAAAGATTTTATTCAACTTCATACTGATTTTTCTATGGTGCCAAATGATCTCTGTATTTTAATTCTTGATATGTTGTGTGTACATATATCTTCTTCTGCTAAAGTGCACAAGATCTTGAAGACAGCAGTGGAGCATCTCTTAAGTCCAGTAGTGAGGGAAGGGATATTTTCCATATTCAAATAGTCTATTCATTACTTAAAACAATTTAAGTAATTTTAAATGGGATACTTGCTTCTCTCTCTCTCTCTCTCTCTCTCTCTCTTTCTCTCTCTCTCTCTCTTTCAGTACCAGAGATAGAACCCAGAGGGGCTTAATCACTGAGCCACATCCTCCAGCCCTTTTTTTATTTTTTATTTTGAAACAAGTCCTCAATAAATTGCTGAGGCTGGCTTTGAACTTGCTGTTCTGCTTCAAGCTCCCTCCCAAGCTGCTGAGATTAGTGGCATGTGCCACCATGTCAGAAGGATCCTTATTTCTTAAAGTCTAGGGCCTTTTAATGATTTCAAGTGAGAGTGAAGATGGGCAACATTTCTGTCTTGATTTCTATCTATCCTGGACACTTTTAGAATCTAGTACCTAATTTGCCACCCAGCTCTTAGATACTGGAAAACTGTTGGTTAAATTGTATTGATACACATTTTTTAAGTATTTTTTTACCACCACATGCCCTGATATTTCTTGAGATCCTCCTGTTCTATAGGAGAGTTTCCAAGACATGGCTCTAGTTGTATTCTCACCAGTGTGGTGCTCCCTGGCATACTTAACAAAAAAAAGTCAAGGAAACTTTATATTCCTTTTCTAATTCTCAGATATGGGCAGCTGTGAGGACAAGGAATAGAGGGTGGTAAAAAATTGGATAAAATGCTACTGTGAGTCCAGAACAAAGATCACTTTTCTGTGGGAAATGATGGAGAGATTTGGGCAAGCTGAGTTCAAGGCACTCAGAGAGGAAAATCAGAAACCCAGAAAAGAAAGACTTCAAACCTTACCTATTTAGGGAAATGCTTTTATCTTGGTCCCAGGTATTAACATCTGACAAACTGGGGTGGGAGGGTGGTAGAAGGAGCATAACTGAGACAAGCTTGAGGTTGGAAGAAGAGAATATATACTAGAGGGATTGAGAACACCTTCCCTGGACCTCTACGGATGTATGTACCTCATCCTCAAGAGGGTGAGAGGTGTACTCTTGTCCCCTGCCACTTCCTGACAGGCTCATAGCTACTAGGTGCTTATCACATATGTCCTGGTGAGGTGGATTTACTCCAAGTTCTTAAAGGCCTATATTTTCTCTAACATGTACCCAAACTCTAATCAGTGGAATTAACTTCAGATTCAGACCCCTTTTAAATTTCTCTGTCCTTTATTTCAGCAAAGGGCCTTTTCTAGCTATATCCTAAAATATAACTAGCATTTAATTCTCACTATGAGATGACATCAAAATATAGTTCTTTTGTGCTAGGTTATGTCTGCTAAGTTTTAAAAAATATTCTCGAACTTAGATTTTTAATTAATGATAGGACACAATCACATGTAGTTTAATGCAAAATGTTTGAACTGACTCCTGAGAATCATATAGTATGAGGAATAAGAGCCCAATCTTTGAAGCTAGAGTATTGAGTCAAATTCCACCCCTACCATTCTCTCTCTTTTTTTTTTTAAGGGCTGAAGACCGAACTTGGGGCCTTGCATGTGCTAGGCAAGCGCTCTGCCACTGAGCTAAATCCCCAACCCCTGCCCTGCCATTCTCTAGCTCTGTAGGGTATTTGGTCCTTTTGTGTGTTAGTTCCCCATTTGTAAAATGGAAATAAAATTAATATTTATGTCATAGGACTAAATGCATTAATACATGTAAAGTGACTAGCATAAAGTAAATAATAAGCAAATATAAGCTATTATTAATCATTTTGTCATTACTTTTACTAAATAGAAAACTAAGAAAATGAAAATTTTAGTATGAGAATATATATATTGTAGGTAATTTTGGTAACAGATGCATTTTGGATTTTAAAGCCCCACAGAAAAGAGCTTAGATAGGTAGGTATCAGTAAGTACACAGGATATTTTTAATTCAACATCAATCACCAAAAAATATGTTCCATTGCTGCCCAGGGTGACACAATAAAATGAAGATACTATTTATCCAGTATAATATTAATAAGGTAATAAAGGATTGAGCAAATGAGAATTGAATACAACTTATAATGGAATGTTTTATTTCACTAGCAAAGGTAGTACCTAATGTTGTGGTATGTGTGTGGGGGTATATGTGTGTGTGTGTGTGTGTGTATGTGTGTGTACATGCACACATGTTTAGCCATAATACATTTTTAGTACAAATTACAGTCTCATCTTTTCAAGTTTGCAAAGAATATATTAGATTAGAGATTGAGACTCAGGTTATGATGATAGAGGTGTATGAAGAATGAATTATTTATATTCAAATGCCTGTGTCAGAGCTTTGTACAATGTAAATATGTCCCAACAAATTACTTCCAAGAAGCTATCAGCTATTATCTCATCACTCCTTTGTTTGTCCTTTTATTTGTCCATTCATCTATCCATCCAACTGCCCATTTACCCATTCATCTGTATTTGTTCTCCATAATCATTTATTATACCCCAATTATGTTTTAGGCATCATGCTAGACTTAGGAAGATAGAGACATACAAGACATGGTTCTAGCTTCACGCAACCCATTCTACACAATTTTGCCTCAATTCGCCATAGGGTAGGAAATAATGAAGTATTGAAAAATTCTCCATAAGTATTTAAAATACCATAAGTAACAAATTTCTATTATGTGAACAAAACTGGATTAAATATTTTTTTAAAGTCCTCCAATTCTGCAACTGTTGGGTACAATCTTCTATAGGCATGTTCATATGCAGATATGGACCTTCCCTTTAGAAGCATTGGTTTCAGTCCCTGCTTATAAATTGTATTTTGAGAAATTTCCCAAACCTCTCTGAACTTCAGTTTTTTTCTCCCATAAAATGGTGATAAGAGATACTACCTGGAGGTGTGAAATCATGAAGGACATAAATGAAGGAACAAACCAAGTCCCACTATGGGTCTAGGGGATTTTCATGTAGCTGATAATGTTAATATTACTATAGCATGGTAGGGGTAGGCCTTTTGGTTACGACTTCACTAATAAGGAAAGGCAGTACAAATCACAGAGCTAAGGGAAAGGAAGGACTTGTCTGCCTTCAAAGATATATATGTATATCTGGACCACCCTGAAAATGAGCATAAAAGTTTTGGTAGAATGTTGTTCAAATGTTGTTTATGTTTTTCTTGTGTTAACAATTCTTGCCATTGTATTTTGTATAATCAATTCCTGTCACTGCTCAAGATATTTCAGAGACAGTTTTTATGACTATGTAGGGGTTAGAAAATTGCCAATAGCTTCAGATTAAAACTCAATAACTATGATCTGGATCAATTACTTTCCCCCCTGTAAAATAGAGTAATCTGAGACTCAACTTATACCAGGATTGTAAAGAACAGATTGAAGAATTCACACATAATTTTTCATGTGTAATAAATTATTTATACTACAATAATTACAAATAAACAGCTAGTCCACTATGGAATTGTATAGTTACCTGATCATAAATTTCTACAAGTCTTGTTTCCCAGTACCATCTGCCATCCTCCCTCTTTTATCTACCTAAATCATTCTTTACATGCCAATTAGAAAAGGAAAACACCTCCAAGAAGAGAATATTATAAATATGATATGCATTCATACTTTAGTCTATTAACTACAGGTGGAATACTACAGAATGACAAGTTCTATGAACATTTTACTCAAATTTTAAATTAAAAAACAAAAAAGATTTTTCTTTTAAAAATTATCAAAAGAGGGAAAAGTAGCCTATTCTAAAAGTTAATCTCAGGCTCTAGCTCCACTGCTAAGTTCAAATTCCAACTGTTCTACTCATTAGCTTCTGATGTTGGGTAAGTTACTTTCTTCAACTATAACATGGAGTTAATAATAGCAAAGTCAAAGGATTATTTTGAGACTTAAATGAATGAATGTAATGTGAATGTGGCACACAAAGCATGAAAACGTAATGCTCAATTGATAATTTATAACAAGTTTATAATCAGTAACTGATATGGAGCCTTTACTTTCCTATTTTGATTTTAACTCTAAAGTTAGTTTTAGAATATTTTAGGGACTAGCGTTGACAACTTCACCACTTAATTGAAGCAATTATCCAAAACAAATTGAAAATGTAAAACATAAACTGTTCTAAAGGACTTACCCAAGACTACCTTTTTATTTAAAGGTGATAATGAAGAAGAGGAATTAATTTTTGCATTTATCAATATTCAAAGCCTAAAATAATAAACTATAAGAAAAGAGAGATGTTAGGCTTATGAGATCAGGAGAAAAATCTCAGATGAGGAATTTATTTGTCATTTTATCTTTTATAGGAAGATTTAAAAATCTTTTACACAGAGATTTCATCTTTAATAAAAAAGATTTATTTTATAAGGAGATTTTTAATTGAGGTTTTAAACTAAGTGAATCACTGATAAAGAGTATCCAAAAGAGTAGGAGTATGGATATTCCTAAAGATAGATGCAAATGAAGAGAAGTCAATACATAAAAACAATCTACAGTGTAAAGAAGAGGGTCAAAAATCCGTAAAGGAGAGATTCAAGGTCATAATAGCACAAATAACAAGAGTATAAATCAAACATTTTGATAAGGTTTCCACATATTATTTCCACATATTGTTTCCTCTTAATGGAGAAATAAAAATAATAAGCATGAATCTAAAATGTATTTTAGAATAAATGTAGGGGAAATGCATGTAGGTAAGACTTAGGATGTTAGTATTAAGCATCTGCTTTTCTTCAGTTCTTGCGTCTGCATATTATTGTGATCTTCAGTCTCCTGCAAATCTTCTAAATTCTGCATTAGTATTCTATGAATTAAGCTTAAAGAAACTATGACAACTCAGTGTTCCCCACTGTCTCATTTCTTTGTAAATATATGTCAATGATGTCCAGGGCAACGCCATGAACCACCAGCATTACTCCTGTGACTTACTTCCATTAAACTGCAAAAATTCCTATTAAAACATGTTCATTAGAAGAAAAGTGCTTTTGGTGCCAGTAATTATGAGACTTGATATTTTTAAAAGAATGGTGCTTGGGAATGTGAGATATGGGAAGTTAGAGATCGTGTTTTATATTACCATGACTTTCATAAACATGGGGTATGTATTTTCAAATTCAATGAGTTTTAATAAACAAGAAAAACTTCAATGGTAGGTATTTAAATTTTTGTTCACTTATTTGTTCAATAAATATTTATGAAATGCTGATTATATGTGAAACATCAAAGATCCTTTCTAAGAGTCTCAGAGGCAGTTACTGTGTACTCTTGAAGTACTGATATGGATGTATATTTTATAGGCATGAAAAGAAGCCCAGTGAAATTTGCCAAGTCCTTGACAAATTTAGTATTACATTCTCATCTGTGAATTTCTCTGGGTAGTATCTTTGCCATCTAGAGAGGCGATTATTAATAAGGAAAACTGGACTCTAAGAAATTGAGGACCCTATAGAAATACAGCTTTGATTCTGGAATTTGAAAGCCCTGTAGATCTAGATATATCTCCTAATTTTTGTTTCAGTTAGATTCCATCCTTAAAAATGGATGTTAATACCCAATTATACCTGTTCTACTGTGCTCTCAGGCTATTTTAGCTTTTCAATGAAATAATATATATAAAAATGTTTTTTAAATAACACAAATCTAAACAACAGTGAAATATTATCATTGTCATAGCTTTTAAAGTCACTAGGAGACAGGTGTCTCTGCAGCTATCAATTTCTCAATTTGCATGTGTCCAAGTACTGACCATAAAGTGTAAAAATTAAGGGCTAAAGAGAAGATACTACAGAAACTAAATTTGGTCAGATTGCTTAAGGGTGGCTTATCATAGAAAAATAAGCACTCCCCTCCAATTCAGAATCAGTCAGGACACGGTGTCATACAGCTTTTCATTAACTTCTTCTAAAATCCCAACCATTCACTATTGAACTTGACAATACGAAGTAATGCTCATAATGATTTTAATACAAAACATTGATTTTAAGTATAGAATTTAATTAAAATCCAGAAATGTCACCGAGTCCATGCGGGTTGAATCTATTAAGGATAACTCACCAGCAGTCCTTTGACACGAGGAATGTAGCTGCTGACAGCCAGTACAGCAATGAACCATTTACAAAACAAAACTAACTTACCGATACATCATCACCAGGAGGAATACTGTCTTGTAGGTATTCAGACACTGAACTTGACTTCTAATCAACTCTATGATATCTCTAAATATCTTAGAGGTCTACAGGTCAAAGAAATAAGGAAACAAATTACAAGTAGTTGACATGAAACTAGTTTGACAAGTCTGAACAGAGAAGCCTCAGCCCAAAGAACAGCTTGAAGAAAACAGTCAGAGAAAACATAGTCTCTACAAGAAAGAAATAGATTTTTTTCATATTGACTAATTTTGTTAAAGAAAAATAAACTGGTTGTGAGGATTTGAGTGATAAATATATTAGGCATGTAGTGGGATTAAGAATTTAAACAACATTATTGGTAGGCATATAAATATCTTAAAGAAAACTTCACATATAAACTTGATAAAAATAATTAGATATTTTTAAAACCCAGATTTATTATATAACTCAACAAATAATTCATAAATTCTCATTGAACAAGTATCTCCATGTTTCACAGGCATATAATGAATTGACTAAAATATATTAATTTATTTTCAAAATATATATTTCTGGGAGTACAGACATAAATGAATATTAAACCAAATTTTTACCAAATTGATTTAATATAATAAACATATTTAGAGACGCATTTATCAGAATGAAGAAAATTGAAAGAGAAAACACAAATACTTTTGATTAGACAAGGAACACATATATACATGCTATGCTCTTCATGAATGTTAAAACTTTAGAAATGAAACTGAAGCCTTTCTTGACCATATCCTAATTTTGGTCCCTTTCTTTCTCCTCAGAAGCAATTGATATTATTAGGGTCTGTCCTTCCACAGAATGTCCTAAGCACTTACATACCTACCTACACAAGCATACACACATCCCTAGAAAAAGCTAAATTAAAAACATCTTAATAAAAATGTATCATTATACACATCTTGTACAATGTGATGTTTCCTCACTGAGTATTTTGAAGACTTTCTATTTTGGGACATATAGGTCTACCTTACTCTTTTTAACTACTTGAACTATGAAATATTTGATGCTTAGTTTTGGCTGTGCTTTGACAACTGAAGAATACTCATTTAAAGGGAACTAATACTCTAAATGAAGGTTTTCAGCAGTCATTGCTTTTAACACTTTGGCAAAGTGCATTTGAAATAATCTTAGTACAGCATAGCAATTCAAGAGCAGAAACTAGATTTAAATGTCAGGCTTCAAATCTTTGCAGTTTCTACGTCTGCAAAATAATATTCTTAAATACCTTGTAAGGTATTGGGGAAATGTGAATGAGTTAATACACATAAAATATTTGGAATAGTACCTCATGTGATGGAGGCACTACTGAAATATTGTCTATTATTATTAGGACTTCAGTTCATTTGGATATATTTAAGAGAGAAAAACTTGGCCTTAATGTCATTTTGATCATAGTTCTCTGGGTTTTTGATTTTTGGAACATAGAAGATTAAAGGGTGAATATTAATGTAAATTCCAGAATTGAGTGGTAATCCTGGGAGTTGGAGGTAGTGTCCCGCAGCCCTTACTCACCATTCATTTATGTTGTTTTTTCCAAGCAACTAAAATGTCCCAAATAATTTATCTGATATGGTGGGAACAAAGATGAAAGTGATTATGATTGTTAACAATCACATTTTCATTATGGATGAAATTACTTTTTGCTTCACTTTAGGTAACTACTTCAATAGATCACATTAATTCATAGCATCCATAAATTGCCTGGAAATATTTTTGACTAAACTTTTATGTACAATTGAAATTTATTGCAGAAAATCTTAGATTTTTAGTTTTTTAAATTGTCAATATAACTGAAATAGATAAGCTGCTGCTTTTCTATTGTATCAAATTAATGTGACATAAAAATATATACTGCAGGTCTGTAGCATGGGTCAATGGTTACAGCACTTGCCTGGCATATGTGAGGAGGTGGGTTCAAACCCCAGCATCACCTACATAATGAAGTGTTGGAGCAAAGGAAGTCACATGAAAAACTAAATAAAATTGATTCTTTCTCTTGCTCTCACTGTCCCTCTTGCTCTTTAAAAAATATATTGTGCATAATAATTACATGATGAGGTAACAGAAATATACATCCCTTTGGAGTAATGCAAGATATTTCTCTGAAAATTTTTTTCAGTTGATATTACTATCCTTTTTTGCAGAGGGAAACTACAAATTTGATACCACGTAACAAGTTTTGGCATGTTGGAAATTTAAGAGGTGAATAATATCAGAAAGCTGAGGGTTCAGTAGCTCAGGCTCTATTGTGTTATGGTATTTCAGAGAAGCTTAGTGTGCTGAACACTAAACATTCAGTAACCCATTAAAAAGATATTTTCTTGGTTGCTATGGATGTTCTCTGTATCTCCTGAGAGATGGTGCTTGTGAGATTTCTTATCCTTGAAATTTCAGAAGCCTGTTTTCCCTGGGAATATCATAATAATAGCTCTCATACCATTCATGCTTTTAACTAAGTAGAACAAAAAGACGGGAACGTGTTAATGTGCTTATTCCACTCAGAATTGCTGGTTAGTGCAGTTCGTTACAAGTACTTTTTATAAACAAGAAAATCTATTGAAATTGAAAGATTAGTGTTCAAAAGATTTCTCTTTCATTTGCTGGCAATGGGAGAGATGTAATTTTCTTTGTTTTGCATAGAATGCAAGGATATAAACCTTTTTGGTTTACTCTAATAACCTTGAGAAATGTATTCAAGTTGAAAAAGACCTCTCTCCTCTCCTTTCAGCAATTAAATACAGAGGTGGATCATTGATCATTGATCTAATCTGAAGAAAATGTACTGGGATACAATTTGAAAGTGGTTTAGTGCGTGATGTAGAATGTGACAGAATTCCTGGGTCATGAGTCTTGCATACAAGTAATCTGAATATAAGTGATTGCTGTGTCAGCATTCCATGAGGGCTCAACATCTTTGCCTACGGTGACAAGTGACATTTTCACTTGTCTATCAGCTAGGTGTAAAGTGATACTTTACTTTACTTTTAATTGTATTGCTCTGAATACTAATTATTTGAGCATTTCTTTATATTCTTGCTAGTTTTTGGAATTTCTTTTTTTTTCTATTTATAAATTAGCTTTTCATATTCTTTGACCATATTTATACTGACAGTACTATTCTCCTTGTTGATTTGTAGGAGTGTTTTATATATTGTAGATATCATTACTCAATTTTAGACATTAAAAATATCTTTATACCTTTAAACCTATCCATATTGTTAATTGAATAAGAGAAACAATCAAGGTCAAATATATGTATTTTTCCTTTACACTTAATACTTTTTTTTTTGGTATTGAGGATTGAACCCAGGGGTACTTAACCAATAAACAACACCCCCAACCCTTTTATTTAATTTATTTTTATTTTTTAAAATTTTGAGACAGGGCCTCACTAAGTTACTGAGGCTGGCTTTGAACTTGTGATCCTCCTGTCTCTGAATTCCTAGTTGCTAGGATTACAAGAATATGCCACTGAACCTGGTTTATACTTAATACTTTTTTTTATTGATATAACATTGTCTCACACAATGAAGGGATTCATTGCTACCCATGCATTATATATATATATATATATATATATATATATATATATATATTTCACTTAATATTTTTGATGCTTTGCTTTGTTTCAACAAACTACTCCTTATCCTAAGTTGAAAGACAGTTTCCAGTTTAAAAAAATATTAGCATGATTGTGTTTTTTTTTCCTTTTTCTCTTAGGTTTCTAAGCCATTTCTGGATTCTGCATATGTGTATAATTTTAGGCAAGGATTTGCAATTGAGGTGATCATTTAAATGTGCCTCTCAGATCTACCGCTTTGGGGAATATAATTGATAGGTGGTCCAGGTGCTGCACTGCAAGTCCACATTTGCACTCACACTGAGGCAGAACCTCCCACTGGCTCTTCCCAGCCTATGTCTCAGCACAGCTGAGTTGTTAAGGCAGGTCCATAACCTGGGAGATGTAGGATTCCCCAGAGGTAACTTTGACTTGTGGATATCCATAGGCTTGGTCTAATTTTCCTGGAACTGCACTGCCATGTGGAACTCTTCTTATCTAACTTTTCTACCTTCCTTCTCTACTGTATAAGGATCAGACCTGCACTGCATTCTGAAGTCTCTCTTACTCTTCCAGAGTGCATATCATTTTCTTTATATAAATCTCCCCCTAATGAATCTCTTGCACCTCAGATACTGTCTTGGGATCTGACAGAGTGGTCCCAGAATATTTAGGATGAATTAACTTCCTTCATTACCTAATGCACAAAGATTTCATCCTGAGTGATTGTGAAGCACAGACAATCCTTGGCAAAGGGTAACAACTGAGTTGCTGAAGATTTCACCAGCAGTGACTGGGGAAGCTTCTTGGTGCTTCCATATAGAGGGGGTCACTGATGCAGGTATGGTGGTTCAGACAGTTGAAGAATGGGAGGAAGGAATGCCTTTTACAAAGACAGGGGAGTTGGTTGGTTACTGTTAAATTACCTTGTTCCCTGCATTGGGATAGAAACTCTTACTGGGAATCCAACAATGTTGATCTGATAGGAATTGAGATTAAAATAGTGACTATCAGAGACTGAAGAAAATAGGGGGAAAGGAGCTGGGAAGTGGTTGGTCAAGGGTACAATGTTGCATTTAGATAGGAGGAATTTCTGATTGTCTGTTTCAAAGTAGGATGAATATAATTAACTATAATGCACTATGTCTCAAAATAGAGGATTTTGAATGTACTCACCCTAGAGAAATAAAGTTTAAGCTGATGAGTATGCTAGTTGATCATTACATAATATATACAAAATTTCCCATTGTATCTCATAAATATGTATAAATAGTTTTTTCAATCAAATAATAAATTAATTTAAAAATAAATAAATTGAGTGCCATTTGCAATCAATTAAATGTTAAGTGTAAGAATTAGTTACAAAAAGTTCTTATCTTTTGCAGAAGAAGAGTAAATATAGATAAGCATCAGGGGAATGCTGATAGATTGCCGGAATTTGAATGCTTGGTTAAAGCAGACCTACTATGTTTAAGTCAGGGTCCTTACTGGGAAAACCTCAAAACTTGAAACAAAAGATAGGACAACTAGATGATGGCCTTGAGGATGTTAGTTCTGCAGACTCTCTGAACCCTCAGTTTATTGATGTCATCCCCCTTTTCCTTAGAAGATCAGACTTTCTCCCATGCCGAAAGATGCTGTGGAGCCCTTTCCCCCCACAAGGCAACAGTTTTCTCATCAAGAGATATATATCCACCTCCTTGACTGATAATCAGGTTGATAAGTCATTCATTAGTGCTCTTGGACTCATAAATAGGAAAGAGATGAGATACTGAAGGAATTGGACGAATTAACAAGTATGTACTGGCAGAGGAGTACTTTAGCTCCTGACATTGGCTTTTGAGGATAATTGATCAAGTAGAAGTATATACAGAAAAAAAAAAAACTTTGTAAAGCTACCAGAAGAAAAGGGTAGACAGGACAAGCAAGAGTTCGTTAACCTGGGGGCATTTTCTCAATAAATGAAATTTTGCACCCTAGCAAAGAGATTTGGCAAACTTGTTGCTAGGTTGGTTCTTAATAGCCTGGAAGAAATAATAACCAAAGCAAAATGAAGTCAAAATGTTGCATTTGCCCTACATGACAGTGGAAAAAGAAATGAAGAGGTTGAGGGAAGTGGGAATGTTGAATGGACATGTTATGTGAGACCAGAAAGACCAGCAGCGGGTATGTCTCATTACAAAGCCCAGAATATGCCAAAGCCACTAGAAATGAACTGGTGAGAGGGACTGAAGAATAACTAAGAAGTTCAGTGATGACTCCATTTTGCCAGCGAAGATTGGTGACAGGAGAAACAGCTAGAGAAGGCTAGGCTCATTCATAGGAATGATGGAATCGTGAAGTAGCAGAGAACAAGTGGCACCACTTAATTGTCAAGACCAGGAGCCCACAATAAATTTGACACATGTCAGGAAATTTTCAGATCCAACAGCCACAGGATGAAGAAGTGGCTAGTCCCTAAAAGGAAAGACCTTTTATACCGTAATAAGTACACACAGTGATGATTACCCAAGTGCTTCCCCTGAAGGACCTATAGTAATTTCCTTACTGGGTGACTATATAAAAAGCAAAGAGAATGATCAGATAGTTTTAGGACTATTAGAAATGGAATCTAAGTTAACAGACAGAAAGTGGGAAGTTATGGGAGGTAAGAGTCCGGAAGTAAGATTCTAGGTTTATAGTTTCTTTTATTTAAATACTTTAAATCTATTACTCCATTGCCATCTTATTTCTAGTGTGGTTGCTAAGTTTGATGTCATCTGGTTCTTATTAATTTTTTGGTTATCCACTCTTTCTCTTTGCCAGGCTTATAACATTTTTATCTGGATATTTAAAAATCTATTGTAGCGTATCTAGGTATAGATTTTACTTATGTCTCCTATTTGAAACTCTTTAAGCCTTTTTAATATAAAAATCTCATTTTCATAAATGATGGAAATGTCATCTCTACCATTTCTTCAAATATTTCCTCATCTCTTTAAAATGTTTTTCCTCTATTTGAAATTTCTATTGGGATGATAGCATTTATACTTCTACCTACCATTATGTGACATTTTTAAAACTTATTTTTATACTTTCCTTCTGTTTTTTGCAGGAGAGCTCCTCAATTTGAACTTCTAACTCACTGATTTATTTTTCACTTACAAGTATCTACTGTTTACCTCATCAACTATTCTTTTGTATTTCCATTCTTATACTTTCCAGGCCTAATATTCCCATTTGTTTCTCTTTTTATACATTGTTTTTCTTGCTTCAGTTGATTGATATGAGCAATGACAAATAGCTAACATTTTCCCTTATCTCTTCGAGAACTGATATTTTATTTTATGTTCTTGTTCTGTCTATTCTAAATCTTCAGCTCCAGAGTTTGTGTTGTCTCTTCTATTGGCGCTCTCTTGAGAAAGGTCTACAATTCACAGTCTACTTATTTTGGAATGTGATTTTGTGTTTTCCCAGAGGAACTAGCTGTTTTGTCTAGCAGCACAAACTGCAGAAGAACCAAAGGCTAAGGCTTTGCCTTCATTAGTCAAACTGAGTTTTAAGTAACAGATTGGGAATGAGCTGCAGAGTAGAGAGCCCTATGGACCAAAGTAACTATTCTTCATTTTCATTTGTTGACCTCCAGCAACCAGCTCTTCCAGTGGGAATTGTACGCAGAAGCTCTTAGAATGAAGTAGCACTGAAAGAAGTGGTTTCCCTTTATTTTTATTTACCATCCCTGGAGATCTGGTGGGCCAGTGAAAGGAGCAGGATATCTGACAGCAGTTGCTTATTTTTAACTTTTTCAGAAACTTCTTTTCTCAGCCAACTTTCCATCTGGTATTTACAAAACTGGTGGTTTGGATTGTTGAGACTAGTTTCTGGTTAAAAAATAAATAAATAAATAAAAACAAACAAAGTACAAAATAGCAAAAACTTAAAAAGCTTTTCTCTTAATTGTTCTCATTCCACTCCAGACTTCAGCCACTTCCCTCCCTACCAGATCATCATAGTCTGTTTCCCAGTTCTGGCCCAGAATCCGTGTTTTCTTTGATTTTTTTTCTGTAGTTTATCTGAGGTTGATTTGAAGGAGGGAGCAAATGGTCTGTTTCAGGCTGCCATTTTGGTAGAAACAAAATCCTACACACACACCTGTGTGCCTTTATAAATGATCTTGTTTTGAAACAAAAAGTAGGTAAGTTCTTTATAAGTGAGTAGATACACTTGTTTATGCTTGTAACATAATAGAAAAATGTAAAATGATACATAAAACTATCAATTTCAATTTTCTCATGACAATATTGGGGGAAAGATTGCCAGAATCTTCTTTGTATACTCTGTGCTAGGAAACAGCTCATATAAATTTATGCCTTGAAATGAAATTACAATAAGCTGCATTTTGAAAATAATTTGTACCAGAAGATGGCAGCATAGTATCAGATTTGGTCTAAGTATCTTTACTAGTCTTCCTACACGCTAGTGTGGGTCTTGGTGACAAGCTTTTCCCAGTTTTCTGCATTTAACTGTAATAAAATGACATTGACAAATTGTATTATCTAATTCCTCTTTGGTTTGGCTGCCTGCTTAAAATGTCATCTGCTATTTTTAATCTGTGTGACTAGGTCACCCAATGCTTCTCCAACAGTTATTAACTCTTTTCATTGGTTACCACTAATGTATCTTCTTGTGTTATATCATGTTAATTTAGAAAAGCAATATATGCGCTTTTTGTTTCTTCTATGTTCTATTAATTAGAGATATTCTGGGATCTTTTCCTAAGTGCAAGATTTATGTTTTTTTCTTCTGTTAAAGTTGAAGACTGTGATGCAGGATAGACTATCTCCATTTTTAGATCCCCTCCCCCTTCAAAATAGTAACTCCTTCCCCTGTGTACACCCACCTCTTTCCAGGGACCCCTTCAAATACCCACCCATCTCTTTCCAGTGACCTCCACTGACACATGTCTACATCTTTCCGGCAACCCTCCTCTCTCCCAGTTGCCCCCTACTTCCTCTTTGTACCTGCCTTTACTTTACCTTAGGCAACTGCGTAGATTGTGCACTTGAGCTCCTCCAATCAGAGCGAAGGGCAGCATCATGTCAGATTGGAGTTAAAACCCCTGATTTTCGTGTTTCTGTGTGCATTTTTCTTTTCACCTTTTGGCAAAAGTAAACTTTCTGCCTTGCTCATCTGCATCTGACCATGTGTTTGATTTTATTTATAACAATTTGGCATCCAATGTGGAGCTCTGCAAGTTGCCTGGGGTTGTGGGGCTCCCTTTTCCCAAGGGGAGATGCATCCCACTCTCATGTTATGGGGCCTCAAAGATGGAGAGTGACTATGACTCTCAAGACTGATGGAACCCAAGATTGAAGGTGGATGAGCTACACAGGGAGGGGCACGACCCAGAAAGAACTGTAGAAAATAATTTCTTGCACAAACCAATGCTAGGAAAACCTTTTTCTTAAATTAGAAGGAGTAAAAGTATATATACAGCCTTGATGGTCGAAGCATCCCATGGGACTTGATCTTAGTAGGTTTGAGACGTGTCTGGAGACACAGGGTGAGGCTGCCAACTCCAAATTCGCAATGCCCCCAACCCAGGAGGGTATGGCATAAACAAGGGTAGCAATTCAGGACAACTAAGAGGTTGTAATTACTAAGTTTTTTTCTTGTACTCAGAAACCCAAAATCATACCTCAGGAGGAAACAGGATGGGATATAAAAATTCTGCTGTAGAGAAGCAGGATGCTGGCAGGAGAAAGGCACAGAAATCTCCTTACATAGCCCTTTGGGCTACATGCTAAAATATTGGGAGGACAATCCTAAGATGAAAATGAAGGAAAAAATTAAAGATGATAAGATATTATTGCTTCACTGGACTCAAGAACCTATCCTAAATCTTTCAATATACTGGTCGAGGTTTGGGGCAAATCAGGATTGGATATGCCAATTATTAATAGTTCATGTAATTGATAAAGATCCTAACAATCAGGAAGAAATACAATATACCCTCTGTTGGAGAGAAGGACCTAAAGTCTTCCTTCCTCTTAAGATCAGCTAAAACAATGAAACAGAAAAAGAAAAATTAAATGAATGGAACCCCCTAAGTTGTATTCCCTCACCATATATTTCTAATTCAACTAAGGAGCAAAACCCATCTCCTGCCCCCAGGAATGTTCCAGTGAAGGGTGAGAAGGAACCAAAGCTGACTGCAGCAGCTTCAGTTTCTTCTCTAATTTAAAACCCTTCCCTACCTAGACTAAAAAGAGAATTAGAACAATGCAAACAGGATATTCAAAACTTTCCTTTTCCACCTGGAGAAATAAAATGTGATTCCATTTCCTCCCCATTCACCTTTTATCCTTTGTGTGAGGTTCCTCTAGAAGGAGGCATTGGATTTATAAATGCCCCTCACCCTAGCTCAAAGGTGGGTACTTAAAGTGGGAATTAAAACCTTTGTTAGAGGACACACATGGGGAGCCAAACAATTAGAACAAATTCTCGGCCCTCAACTCTACTTGGTTTGAACTTGTGTCTATTATAAGTATTTTATTCTCTAAAGAAGAAAGGTCAGTGATAAGACAATCTGCAATGAGGACCTGGGAATGCAAACACCCAGCTGGATCTGTGGAGCCCCACCCGCTGAGGTGAATTATCCAGTGGAAGAACCACACTCGAATAATAACAATGAGGTTATTATATGAGAGATCTCAGAGACTTAATTACAAAAGGGATAAAAGAGGCAATCCTTTGGTCCCAAAATTAAGTCAAAGCTTTTAAAGTATGCCAAGAGAGAGATGAAAGGCTAACAGAATTTTTAAGTAGATTAGAGGAATAAATGAGGAAGTATTCTGGGTTAAATACTAATGATGCCTTAGGGCAAGAAATGTTAAGGTTCACTTTGTAACTAATAGCTGGTCTAATATAGCTAGAAAATTACAAAAACTAGAAGGTTGGCCAGATAAATGTCTGGAGGAATTATTTACAGAAGCTCAAAAAAAAAATATATATATATATGGGAACTGGAGTGGTGGCTCCATAGTTACGGAGCTTGCCTGGCATGCACAAGTACATGGGTTCGAACCCCAGCACCCACATATACAACTAAGTGTTGGAGCAATGAAAGCCATATGAAAAACTCAATAAAAAGCGATTCTCTCTGTCTCTCTCTCTGTTTCTCCCTCTCCCTCTCTCTCTGTCCTTCTCTCTTAAAAAAAAAAAATATATATATATATATATATATATATGGAGGGATGAACAGAAACAGGGACAACATAACAAATATCTGCTTTACACCATGGAACCTGTAATTCAGTGAACCCTTAGCCTTAGAAATAGGGGACAAAAAGGGTCTCAACCAAGATACTCTAGGGGGCCACAAGCCAAGGAACTACAGAAGGGGGAAAAAGGAGTAAATACTGTAAGCATAGGAAAGAGGGATAATTCAAGAGAGAATGTCCTGAATGGATAAGAGAAGAAAAGGTAACATCCTTTATGTCCTTCCATAACGCCTGGGAAGTTCAAGGGCTCTTTCATACAAAGATACCCAACCAAGAGTCCTTGATAAATTTGGAGGTGGGACCCAAAAGGGAAGAAGTAATATTTTTAATTGTCTCTGGGGCAGCTCACTCTTTAACATATCAATCTACACAGACACAACTATCTGATAAACAGCTACTAGGAGTAAAAGGGGAAGATTTTTTAAGTCCTCATATCTAAGAAGACTCAAGTGAGATACCAAGATAGGCATGCCCAAATAGAATTTCTCCTTGTGCCTGCAGGGGGGCTGGGAGGGGGGGGTTGAAACCTAATGTGTGAAATTGGGATAGGATTAGAAATCAAATATGTTAGGGAAATTCAAATTTCCCTTAACCTTCTAACAGATTCAATCCCAAGTTTGGATAAAAGAGGGAAACTGAGGAAAGCTACAGGTGACACCAATAAATGTTGAACTAAAAACCAAGGGAGAAGCCATAAGGAGGTAATAGTCCTGAATCCCTCTTGAGGGGAGACTAGGGTTATAGCCTATAATAGAGGTGTTACTTAAGGATGGACTCCTCAATCCCTGCATGTCCTCTTACAATACCCCAGTCTTATCTGTAAGGAAACTAGATGGATCTTATAGACTTGTCCAAGATTTAAGAGCGATAAATCAAATTACTCAGGGTAGACAACCTGTATTCCCCAATCCCTACACTCTTCTTAGCAAAATACCCCATAATCACCAGTGGTTTAGTGTTATAGACTTAAAGCATGCTTTTGGGGCATATCCCCTAGCTGAGGAGAGTAGAGATTTGTTTGCTTTTGAATGGGAAAATCCTCAAACTTGGAGGAAACAACATATTGATGGACTGTCCGTCCCCAGGGTTTTACAGAAGTGCCCAACTTATTTGGACAAATTCTGGAACAGGTGCTAGAGGGATTTAAGAACCCAAACTAAGCTTCTCCAATATGTAGATTATTTATTAATCTCTGGAGATGAAAAGGAAAGTGTAACTGAGGCAACTATTGACCTATTTAACTTTTGGGAACAACAAGGATTAAGAGTTTCAAGAACTAAATTACAATTTGTGGAACAAGAGTTTCAAATATCTGGGACATTTGATCAGTGACGGGAAAGGAAGATTAAACCCAGAACAAATCTCAGGGATAATTGATATATCAGTACTTCATACTAAGAGGCCACTTAGAAGATTCTTAGGACTGATGGGATACTGTGGATTATGGCTAGACAGAGAAATTCTCTTCTTAACAGGCCTTAAGATCTTTATGGATGGGTCTTCCTGGGGTTATTTAAGGGAAAAAGCATAATGAATACTCTATAATAGATGGGATACAATGAAAAATAGTAGAACAGGGAAGGCTACAAAATGGGTGGTCTGCCCAGACCTGTGAACTGTTTGCTCTTAACCAAGACCTAAATTTTCTAAAGGGAAAAGAGGGAACAATTTACACAGACTTTAGATATGCCTTTGGAGTTGTCCACATTTTTGGAAAATTTTGGACTGAATACAGCCTAATTAATAGCATAGGAAGGGATTTAGTACACAAAGAACTAATTATTCAAACTATAGAAAGTTTGCTGTTACCTGAAGAAATAGCTATCGTACATGTGCCAGGATACCAATGGGGCTACAATAGGGAGGCACAAGGCAACAGACTAGCATATGAAGCTGCCAAAGAAGCTGCCCTGCAATCAGAATTTTCCATTTCACCCCTGTTTTATCCCCTCCCTCAGTTACTTCAATATTCAGCCCACAGGAAGAAAAATAATAAAGTTGGGAGCTTCCAAGACTCCTGAGGTAAAATGGCTTCTACCTGACTGTAGTGAAATGTTTACAAGATCCATAATGAGGGCAATGATGACTCATTTGCATAAAGGAAGCCATTGGAACCCACAGCCATGTGAGATGTTACACTAAGAATATGTGGATGCATGGGAATTTATACAGTGGTGAAACAAGTATATGAAGGTTGTATCACCTGTAGAATGGTTAATAAACAAGCTTTAGGAAAACAGCCTCCAAGAGGGAGAAATCCACCCAAACTGACCATACTGAGATGCCCCAAATAGGATGTCTAAAATATTTGCTAATAATAATATATTATATAACTAATTGGGTAGATGCTATCCCCTTGCCTAGTGCTACTGTTGGAAATGTAATTAAGGTCTTGTGGAATCAATAATTCCTAGATTTGGTCTATTAGAAAATATATATTCAGGTAATGGAAGTCATTTTACTGCAAATATTATTAAAGAACTTATGAAACTATTAGCCATAAAATGGGAATATTATACTCCCTGGCAACCCTCTTCCCCAGGTAAGATGGAGAGAATGAACTTTGAATAGGCAGATTACTAAACTGATGTTGAATACAAAGCTCCCCTGGATTAAGTGTCTCCCTATCACTCTCCTACAAATTAGAACAGCTCCCCCAAAGACAGGCTATCCCTGTAAGAATTATTATATAGGATATCATATTTCGGAAAAATGATGAGGTTTCCCCACCTTTGAAACAAAGGATAAATTTCTTAAAAATTATATATTAGGTCTCTCTTCTACCTTATCATCTTTGAGGCACAGACACTACTCTGGAATTCACTGCAACCCACATCAGCTAGGAGACCATGTCTTGATCCAGGTCTGGAAGGAAAATAAACTGGATCCTGCTTGGGAAGGGCCTTATCAAGTCCTGCTCACAACTGAGACAGCTTTCCAGATGGCCGAACGAGGTTGGACTCACTACCCACGTGTGAAAAAGGTCTCACTTCTAATTGTGAAAGACAGCGAATCTCAATCCAGCACCCACACCCCACCAAATGATTCTTAAAAGACTTTAATAATGATCATGATGATATTGGGAATTATATCTTGTAAGTTATTATTGATGTAGCTTGGACCATCTCTCCTCTAATTGCTAAATCTAATGTTTACCAGATGCGCCCCTGTAAAAATTCACATAACCAGGAGCACGTGTCTGGGACAAAAGAATATCATTATCCAACATATTCTGGAGAAGTTAAACTCTGTGAACCTAACAATGATGTTACCAAAATTATCTTGGAGGCAAAAGATTTACAAAAATCTCTTAAAGTAGAAATTGGATAAAATTAGACAGATGCCCAGGTGAAAAGGATTAAATATTCTCTTAGCACATTAAATAAAAGCAACTTTTACACTTGTGTAACAGGAGGGCAGAGAGGTCAAGTGGTTCCATTCCCTCTTGACTGGACTTCAGATCCAATGGGTATGAGTTCCATGATATCCCTCTTTCAGGAAAAGATGGCCTGGAGAAATAACTTGTAAAACCCTATCATTGCTGTTCCCAGAAGCAGAGGGTCAAAAACAAGAGCCCCCAAAGATCATCCAACCCCCTTCCCTCTGAACCAGTTACACCTCATGCCTCTCTAGGTGGGGGGAGCAACGGACTTTTTTGGGAAATGTATCAGAGTGCCAGGAAGGCCAATCCTTTGAAGAGGTGTCAAATCAATCAGCACTTGCTATAGCCCTAGCTGGATCTGGCAGTATTGCGGGAGCTCTTGCTTCAGATATTACTTTGGTTCAATTGGCTATCACTTTCACTCTGACATTTCCTAGATCAAATCCATCACAGTCCCCTGAAAATGAAGAGAATCTCTCTTCCCATGACCTTTGTAGCCCCATGAGTCAGCAAATCCAAATTCAACAAAAAATTTTGAGGCAATTTGCTTTGGTGGTCCATGATAGTGGATTATATTGAGGATAATCATTAAAAATTATTACTTATGTAAGGAAAACTATCAAGGAGCTAAGCATTACTGATAAAATAATATGAAAATAAATAATTATACTTATTATCTTTCTATTAATTATTGTATTTGGGGCTGTAACCCTGATTAGCTATATAGAGGATATTGTTCAGATTAACAACTTTCAGCCATAGGCCAAATCAATCCTCCTGCATCCAATGTGGTAAAAGACAAATGTCAAAAATTATTATCATAGTTTGAAGAAAAGAGTATACGTGCACCATATAAAAGGGGGCAATTGTAAGACTTATGTTTTTCTTTTCTATCAAAGTTGAAGACTGGAATACAGGATAGACTACCTCCATTTTTAGATCCCCTCCCCCTTCAAGTAAGTAACTCCCTCCCTTGTGTACGCCCACCTCTTTCTGGGGACTCCTTCAGATACCCATCCATCTCTTTCCTGTGACCTCTACTGATACATGTCTATCTCTTTCTGGTGACTGCCCTCTCTTCCAGTCACCGCATACTTTCTCTCTGTATCTGCCTTTACCTTACCTTAGCCAACTGTAGTTGTGCACCTGTGCTCCTCCAATCAGAGCGAAGGGCAACATTGAGTCAAGTTGGAGTTAAAACTCCTGATTTTCCTGTTTCTGTGTGCTGAAGTAAACCTTCTGCCTTGTTCACCTGCATCCAACCATGTGTTTGATTTCATTTATAACATAAGGCAGTTATAAAAACCAGTTTTGACAATTTCAACATCACCTGTGGTCCCTGGTGGACCTTTTGTAGCTCACACAATCCTCTTTCCACTGATTGACAAGGCCCCTAGAGGAAGGAGAGTCAAAAAACAGTCATACAACATGGAGCTTCTACCAGAAGTCTGTTACTTTCAACACTAATTTTTAAGGAAACTTTTCCCTCTGTATGTGGTCTTGGTTGTATAAACAATTGTGTATTCAACATCTAGAACACTCAGTACCTAATACATAGAGAGGTTCAAGAATTTTTGTTAGATGAATGGGTAAATGATTACGTAAGCATTGCCTAGAATGCTCTAGGTCAGTGATATCTAGTAGAATTTTCTGTAACGATGGAAATATTCTAGAAGTACTAGTCACATGTAGCTATTTTGTGCTTGAAATGCCATTAGTATGACTGAGGAAATCGATTTTTAATGTACTTAATTTTAATTAAACTAAATCTCAATACTTCATCTGGTTAATTGCTACCATACTGGAGAGTGCAACTTTTGGTGCTTAGTGTTGTTCTCCAGTTTTCTGTTTTCCACTCTGCATGTGCTAGTGGATGGTGGGTTTAGCCATTCTACCTTAGCTGAATTCAAGTGATATGTATTTATGTATTCTGAAGATAGTAAATATATATGCTTGATGCAATTATGTAAGATTTAGGCATTTACTAATAAATCAACTGTATGTATATACATTTATATTCATTAATTATTTATCTGTAACAGTTCTGCCTACAGTACTCTTTCTCCAACTTCTCCAACCAAGTCCATTTTCCAGATGATCTTAATTTAGTTAGAATTGTATAGATATGAATATGATCCTAATAAATTTTATTTTAGCATTTTCAATGCATCAGCATTATTAAGAAGAAAAGAAAATTATTTACTTATGCATGTAAGGAGATTGTGAATGCATGATTTTAAACAGTGTCTTTTTTCCTACAACTACTGAACCATTGTAGTTGTTCTTAATTGAAGGTGATCTTCTTGTCCAGGAGAGTCACTTTGGGTTGTCACAATTTGGTGGCATACTACTGGCATTTAGTGAACAGAGGTAAGGAAAGTTGCTAAGCATTTAACAACACACAAAACAATCTTTCTCCAACCCAACAAAGAATTTTTTGTGACACAATATCTATATTACAAAGTTTGAGAAACACTACGTTATAGTGATGATAGGAGGGTGAGTTTGAATTGATTGTTATAAATATAATATAGACAAAATATATTATGTGGGGTAAGAGAAACTCTGAGTGGATCTAAACCCCTCCAAAAAAATCCTGAACATAGTTATGTTATTAACCAAATTAATTATAAAAAGAGAGGATAAAGATTTAGATAAATAGAATAAGTTTAAGTTTTATTTAATATTAACCCATAGTCATGTACAGTACTACAAAATATGCAATTAAATATACATGAAAATGATAATTTTACCATAAAAATTAAGCTATTCCAAAGATGGTTTCTTAATTATCTTAATATTTTTTATAAATATATTTCTTAGAAAATGCCTGCCAATTTTAAATTAAATTTAAATATTATACAATAATATCTGTACCAAAATTTTGCATCAAATTGCTTATGAATATCTAGCTTTATTTTGTCTTTCCATGCAAGTTATGAAATAAATTATGTGGACTTCAAACTCTGCTGACCTGTTGATTGTTCTGAATCTATTTAAAAATATAATCATTTAAATAAAATGTATTAAGAGATAATGAAATACAAGTGAAAAGTTAATTTACATAAGGATTGGAACATCTCTCCATTTTAGACAGAGCTAAAAGGAGCTGCTTATTGAATATTTGCCTCTTTATATTTCTAGTCAATGAAAGTCAAGACATTTTGCCTTTAACTTCTGAGCCTAAAAGGCATTTTTATAGTTTAGAGGTGGATCCTGTGAAAGGCAATATTCATAATTCTGCTATCTGATCAAAGGATTTATTCACTGCTTGAAAATATACTATTTTAAAGACATTAAAATCTGTACCACTGAATGAAAATACAAACATCAACTTATTTCAAGTTTCAGATGTTAAATGCACATTTAAGGGTAAAAGGGAATGGTCTCACAGTAGTGCCAGCTCTGAAATCCTAGTTTCATGTCTAGTGCTCTCTCCTTAATTTGTGCCAACATCAGACAAAACTGTCTTGATTTTTTTAGTCAATGGACTAAAAGAATCTTATTAAGGATCATTTGATGAAGAAGGGAAAAACCATGGAGTCATCAGGGTAGACATCCATGCTCTGTCAGGAAAAAAGTAGGGGATACCCAGTTGGTAGGTTCTTATCTGCTTAAACTGACAGATTACTTTCAAATGAATTGTGAGTAGTGGTAAAAGAAAGATGAGCAAGAGGTAATCAGAGACACTTTTCCAGAATGGCGGATCTTTGTGGAGCTGAGTATCATCTGTGCTCATGGTCAGCATAACACTTCAGATGACCTTCTGAAGAAGTCTGCCTTCTTCATTTTTAAGGAGAAGGTCACTAGACCACACTTATTTTCATCTTGAACTCAAGGATAATATACATGACAACACACACTAAACACAGGTTGCTAGAGACAACAAATGACATGTACAGTTTGGATGTAGAGGTAGTTATTGCATTAGATGTTGGTTTTAGATTTAATCCAGTTCCGATAATGAGTCACTCTGGTATAAAGTCCAGGCTTGTTTTCTCTTCCACAGCCTATTCCCCAGCTTACTATTCCAAGAAGATACCAGATGTTTCTATCATGTGAAATAACCAGAGGTCCTCCAGAATCACCCTGAAGAAGAAAATATGGTCAAGGTGACAAATAAAAGCATGACAGAAATGAGAGTCAATTGGCATCTGAATATCTAATAAATTTAATAATTCAAATTGAAATATATAAAACTAATTTTATTTACCATTAATATTAATATAATAACTGAATTTATTACTTACTTCCTGCTACAGTGTTCCACTGGAAAGTTATGTGAAGAAGACTAAGATTTTAGTTTTGCCTTTGTAAATTTTTAGTTTTTCTCTCCATAAACAATTACCACAAACTAGACTGTCCAAGGAGCCAATTCTTATACATAAGCAATGACTTCAAGACTCAGCTCACGTGTCATGTCCTCCATGAAGACTCTCCTAACTCTGTTAGCTAGGAATAATCTCTCACTTTGATTTAGAAATTCACTTTGTTCCACTCCTACTAATTGATAGTAAGGTATCTGGAATGTCCTATCAAATGTACTCTACTTTTTTTTTACTGAAAGGATTTGCTTGAAACTAACCAATCCTTATCCTTAATGCACCAGTATAAACTACTGAAATTATGAGGATATCACTATTATTTTTTTTAAAGAGAAGGATAGAGAGAGAGAGAGACAGAGACAGAGACAGAGAGAATCAATTTTTATTGATTTTTTTCACATGGCTTTCGTTGCTCTGACACTTAGTTGTGTATGTGGGTGCTGGGGTTTGAACCCATGTACTTGGGCATGCCGAACAAGCGCCATAACTGCTGAGCCATTGCTGCAGCCCCTCGCTATTATTGTTAATCCAAGATGTAGACAAAGGATTTTAAGTTTATCTTTCATCTGTGTACCAATTCATCCAAAACAAGAGTCATTTGAAAGCCTATTGAAGATTTTTCGAATAAGGGAAATGATCCTGTTTGAGTAGGCATGGGGTTCTAGAGTCATATCTTTTGTCCCTTTCTTTCCATTTTCTTCCCACTCCCCCTGGTCTCCTGGATGCATAAAGTATGAAAACCCTGGTATACCAAAAGCAATTCTTGACTCTTGGTTCTCTCAGGCCAACTTCCTAATTTAGGTTCTCCCTATTTTATTGGGCTAATAGTGAAAGGAAGCAAGGAAGTGTGAAGGAATGAAAAGAGAACATCTATATTCCACATATATCTGTATATGTTTCTTCTGTAAGTCATGTAGTCTACCTTTATTTTGGACCAAAATATTGTTTCTCTTCTTTCTTGGAAAGTAAAGTGAGTGTAAGGATAGCCTGTAATTTAAGAATATTTAGTCAATTCCTAATATTTCTTCCTCTGTTTTAGTTATATGTGTGCTAGATTGTAAATTCATTGTTATTCCCTTTAAATGTTTATGTTTTCCTCAACAACTGTTACAGTGCCTTACAATTCACACACACAAATGAATGAATAAGAGAAAAATGTTTATTACCAATCACATAAAGGACAGCCAATGATAGATCAACAGTGGCATCTTTGCATGTAAGATATGTGCACATAAATGTCAAATTCTCAAAGCAAGTATTCCTCAAAAAATAACTAACTTGTTATACCCAGTTTCAAAAGTTATTTGTTTTTATTCCTGTATGTAACCAGACTTTAATATTCTCCTTAAATTATACTTATTGCTTAAAATTTAAGTTTTATTGAAAACCCTATTGATTTAATTAGCTTTTAAATATGATCTGTAGATAGCACTTAATAGGAATAAGTGTAGATAAATATATTATTTTATATGTGTTTCTAAATAGTGTTACTCTATCTGGATATAAACTATTTAAAATCAAAGCTTTAAGTACTTTATGTAAAGTACCAGTGAAGCAAACTTCATTGTCCATGGAGATATCTGCAGATCCCATCTCATAGCAGCTTGCAATTAGTAGTGATTAGATATGTAACTGTTGGTTATAAATGTTCCTTGAAGCATTGATTGCATAGCTTCTTAGCTTGGTTTCTACTATTTCCATTACTTTTATCTAATCAATGCTCTTATTTGCAAATGATGACTGTTTTTTAGATAGGTCTGTTCAATAAAATACTAAATGAGGTGCATGTCTTCAGGTTCTTCAACCTCCTATTTTTATGCTCTCATTTCCCCACAAGTTAATTTCATGGAATTATGTGCAATGGCATTGGTCTATGGTCAGTAAGTTCATGCTTTTTCAAAAGAGTCATTTTTGTGGATTTGAAGCTATTCTTACCTCACAGGCATCTTTTTTTCCTGTCAAGAATCCAGCACATATCATTCCTGATGATACAGCACCACCATATACCTGAACTTGATTACATATGTCGTTACTTATGATCTCAACTTCAACTTGTCTCAGAGTATTAGGAATGGGACCTAAGTAAGCCAAAAAAAAAAAAAAAAGAGTAGTTGAAGAATTTCCATTTTGTTGTAGTAGCTGATTATTGAGTCTTCCAAAGTACAGATCAGTGGTAAAGCACTAGTCCTGAAGTTGTAAGGTGCTGGACTGGATGACATTGCTCCGAATCAATCACTTTTGGGGTGCCCTCTATGTGTTGACAACACATTTGGCACATTTACTCGAACTATATTATTTGATCCTTGCAACAACCACCAAAGATACATAGGAACATTCACTTTTTCAATTGAAGAAACTGAAGCTTACCTAGTAAGAAGTGCTGCCATGACTGTACAGCTAAATGGGAGCTGATGCTGGCTTTAAAACCAGAGTATTTCTTACCACCTGAGAGAATCTGCGAGAGCTTGCCGTAACTTAACAGGAAACCCACCTCACTACTCTACAAGGATCACAGATATTTTCAGAATTGAGAATCTTTTAGGAAGAGCAGTACTAGTAGAAATTGACTTCAGTGCTGATGGAATGCTGTTGCTTCATGAGAAAGAATATTTTACTGTGAAAGCAGCTTGACTTGCTGTTCAGAACAAAGGCCAGAATGAGTAACTAATACTAGGATAAGAAATAGATCATGTTTTATTTATTAACTACATACTTATTGATTCATTATAATATTAAAAGTATTAATTAGTTACATGCAGTATTGTTTTAGCTATTATATTTTCCATATTTCCCCCTTAATAGCTTCTATTTAAAAATTATATTAGTCATTCACATTCAGATAGCTCTATTTGTAACAGGTTTAAAGACAAAGGAGAAGATAAGGAATTCATTTGATTAGTAATTTGCACAGTAAGTCAGGGCAACTCTGTGCTTAAAAACTTTGGTCTTAGAACTGGCAGATGTAAGTTTGAACACCATTTGCACAATTTAAGAGCTATGTGATCTTGGAGAAGTTAGTAAGTATTGTAAAAACCTTAAGAAAGGATAAAATGATATCTATCTCATGTTTATTTTGAGAGTAAAATATAAAACAGAAAATCAGTTATGGTGGTGCCTCACCCCATATCCAGTTCTCAATAACTGGAAGCTTTTAGAGTGAATTGTGGAGATTATGGTAATATATATAAAATCCTTATGGTCTTAAAGCTGCACTTCAGTGTTAATAATGGGTAGTGATAAAATTAGAGCTCTTTTAAGGGGTGACCTAGGTTTCTGGGGGTTTTGTAAGAAACTCCAGGATGAAGAAATTGAATTCTTTGTTTTAAAATTGACAAATTCATGCTCTTAATATTCACTGTCTTACTGAAAAACTAAATTCTACTTCTTTACAGTTTTTAAAGGTTATCTGGAGTCTATTGAATTTCTTTACTTCAGTAAAGATCATGATCTTTAAACATGGATAAGTCATTGAGCATTTGCTATTCTCTCCATCTCTGATTCTGTTTGAAATGCTCCTGGAGAGAGAATCTTCTCACCAACTGCTCTTTGTACATTTTTCACACATTTCAAACTATTTGTGTAAGTTCCTTAGTGATAGTCAGTACTATTTTGCTGTCTATATTGGCATTTAAAAATTTTAGGTATTCCCAGTTTTTAATCAACTCTATTACAACTACTTGTAATTTCTGTACATCAATTTTTATTTTAGTTAATTGTTCTAGGATGCTAGTTTTAAGTTGCAAATGCTTATAATTTTTAAATCGCAACTTTAAAAATATCAATTCAAGTACTTATCAATATAACAAGCTATTTTACATTATAAACTATTCAAGGAGGAAACTGTCCAGAAAATAGATAATTTTCAATTTTGTAAACTATCTAGTAAGAAGATTTATAATTAGAATGATTCAATAACTTTTTTGGAGGTAAGAGAAAAACACATGAATACTCTCTATCTCAGTTTTAAAATGTAGAAAGACACCATAATCAAATATGTGTATGTATGTATGTGGTTAAAATAAATCTGATGTATTATGAATTCATAACTATATTTCTGAAAAATATGCAACTTGTGAGATTACCTAGCTAGCTCATTGCACAGTAACCTGCAAACTATTGGAATTTGAAGAATTCAGGATGAAATCCCAAATTACTCCTAAACTATGATTCTGAGTTGAGGAGTTATTAAGCCTACTTAGATGTAAAAGAAGACTAATGGTTCTGCCTGGGTGGTAGATACTTTCCATTTCTATTCTGATTAGGAAGTGACCTTAAAAACCAAAGGATTTAATTCTCCTTCTTCCTTATCACCATTTTCTTTAGGACAATGTAGATGCCTCAGAGAGGAGGAAAAGAACTCCCAGGTTACAGCAACAGCATATCAGCCTGGACTCAAGGTCATAATTGTAAAGTATGTGTTGCAAGGAAGCAAATTTCTATAAAACTCAACTGATAAAGTCTGAGTATATCAAGGCTATACTTTTTGCAGTACATAATTAATATATGCATTCGTATTAATAGCCTAGACTAAGAATTTGTAATCTGAGGACAGATTAAACTATATGTAAAATGTCCAGCCAAGTGGAGGGAAGGGGATGGGGAGGGGGGAGGGTATATGAAGAACTCATAGGAGTCTGGTGATGGGGAAGATGGGGGAACCATTCCAGAAGCCGATGTTATTCCTACACTAGATACCCATTTAACACATGAGTTCTTCTGGGGGAACCCGCAATAGATGAAACCCATAGTAGCTTATCTATGCGTTAGCATTACCCCTGGTTATCAAAGTTTATACACATTTATTGCTACAGTTTTGACAATGTTTCCCCCTCATCTGTATCCTGTATCGCAATATACTTCTAATAAATGTGGAAAAAAAAAAGAAACAGAAAGCAAAGACTCATCAAGATCTGGAAGACTGTGTTTGTAGTTTATTGTGTTATTAAGTGGAGTAAAATGTTATACTTTTCAACTTCATAAAATGTCAGACTCAAGAACAGCTTTATAGATACACGAATCAGAGGGGCCCCATTTAGTATTTAGTGCTAGATAAAGAACAACCAATGGATTTCTTGCTCGAGGCTGTTTCTGCTTAATTGCATGACACTTAATCTTATCATACTAATGCTTGCAAATTATATATTTCATGAATCATGCAGTCATAGCAAAATCTCTACATATTAAAGATGGCAAAGAAAAAAACAGTTCTTAAAAAGATTGTGCTTGATCATTTTTCAAAAACAGTTTCAAAATTGTCCACAAAAATGACAATAAATATAGGTACTTGTACTATTAATAGAAATAGCCAAAGTTTTCAAAATTAGTCATATCTGTTTTTGTTTGTTTGTTTGTTTTTCTGTATTTGTCATGGGGTACTTGATTTCATATCATATTTTAAATATTTTGATTTTATATCTATTTTGTATCTCCATGTGTAAGGAAGCTAGGTATAGGTTTGTGGATTTTTTTTGTTGTTTTTGCTTTGTTGTTTTTACTGAGATACTCACCATTTGTTTTTAATGCTCCCCAGCCAGTGACAAACACTTTACTCTTAGGCAAGACTTCATAAGTAGCATCTGGGAGACAGACTCTGTGCACATCTTCAGAAAACAGGACGGGGGTGGAGAGCTTCACCACAGCAATGTCGTCATCATGCTTGTGTGCAGCGTAGTTTTCATGAACGATGATTGACTGTACCTGTCTTCTCATCAGTGGAGGGTTCAGGGTTGTTCCAAAACTGGCCATCCACAGTTTCGGGTTTTTGTAACTGATCATAGATTAAAAGGAGCACAGTAGGTTCATTTCTGATCTAGAGTTGCCAGGACTCTGGATGGTATGGGACACTAGTGTAAGAAAAGGGCACATTTTCGAGGTGATGGTTGTCTGGGACCTTCCCCCATATTATTTGAAGATTTTCCCCTAGAAAAGCTTTGATTTCAACTAGCTGATAATAAAGTCCCCGTTATAAGGTTTAAATAACTCTCTTTGAGGGGAGTTTATATTTTTAAAGGAAATAACATATTTTCCCATTTAATTATAAAATAATAATTATTAATTGAAGAAAGTATAAACAAATATTATACACATTTACCTGCATATATTCAGATAGACACATATGTACACACTTGTACCTATACAACTATATAAATGTATGTATAGCTAGGGAGAGAAAGACAGAGAGGGGAAGTCCAGAGACAGAACAGCTGAGAAAGATAAAATTGGAGACACATTTATATACCTCTTTCTCTTGCTCCCTTTTAATTTAGTATTTCAACCAGACTATTTTCCTATTTTATGTGAATTTTGCTAGGGTTACTGTATGTCTTCATTATCTCCAAGAGTCCTATATATTAAAGCTCCAGAAAGCATATATAGAATAAAAGTACAGCATCAAAGATATTCATATGGGGTAATCAGACATAAATATTATTTTGTTAAAGAGAGAAAGACAGAATAAATTTTATTTATTTTTTCATCTGATTTTAGTTTTTCAGACATTAAGTTGTGTATGTGACGCTGGAGTTCGAACCTGGGTCCTCATGCATGCTAGGCAAGTGCTCTACTAATGAGACACCTCTCCTGCCCCAGAGATATAAATGCTATTAACAGTTTTAAAAAATCTCCAATATATTTCAGGAAAAGTAGTCAAAGTGTTTAATTTTTGCCAGTGTTAGGTTTTTCCTTCTTAAAATTGAGATTGCTAGAGAATATAATTTTGGGTGGAGCTGAAAATTTTCTCTAAATTTTTTACTACTCCTTGGTAATTGCCACTTCTTCTCAAGCCTGTGTACAATCATGAGGGCCACTGGGAGGGCTCAGGTGTTCGTTAAGGAAATTATAAGAAGATAAGAATTATTAGCTTTAAGTGACGTTAAAGGTGAACAATAGAATTGAATTTGGTGATCCTATGGCACATACTGAAGACTTACTTGTCAAAACAGTGAGCAGCGGTCAGGAGCCACTCGTTGCTGATCAAAGAAGCCCCACAGAAATGGATTCCATTTATCTGCAGACTGGCTTGCCATGGCCAGTCAGCTTTATTTGCAACTTGGCCATCAGCAATTCTTTCCAGGGACAGATACTCCTTTCCTAGACCACAACCTGTCAGAAGGGAATTTCAGAGAGTTATAGACATGTGTAGGTATGTTTGGTACGTAAGTAATATGGGAATATTTTTAGATGTCACTTGCTTTAAAAATTTCATTGACATTAATATTTTACAGAGTAATGATTATTTACATTAATGAAGTGCAATTGTTTGACTAATTAATAGCATTTTAATAATTAACTCCTGTTTTTTTGTTTTTGAAGCAATTCCCCTTTAAAACTGTTTTCCCCTACTTTTATGGGTTATGTTCTTAATATGCAACAATTTACCTCAGTGATATTGGACATTTTAGAATGTTATATATACACAGTTTATTGCAGAAAAATGATTGTATTCTCAAAATGCTTTAAAATGAACTACTAAAGAATAAATATAGGCATCCATTTTAGAGTTGGTAGATATCACTTAACTCTGAGGAAAACTTTCTACTTTAAGAAAGTCAGCCAAATAAAAATAAATATGGAAAAAAAAAACTCAAGGAAATTGTTAAAAAAAGGCATCATTGAAACTTGCTGTGGAGAAGAGAAAATGTTGTCAAAGGGTCCATATGAACATTCCCAAGTACTAGTAGTAACTGTTTCCCTTGAGGATAATTAAATTACATATTCATTTAGAGATAATATATACATTTGAGAAACAGTAAATATGATAATACAGAAGGGCTAAGAATGTTGAGTTTATTCTTTATTTATAAACATCTCTTATGATATTCTTGAACTTACAACTGTTCAGAATATGTTCTGCTTGTGCACCATTCACTTCTGGAAAAAATAAAACCAAAATCATTGCCGGGTAACAAAACTATTTTAATTTAAAATACTGTGCTTATATGACATGATTTTTGCTGATTGGGAAGAACTCCACTAGTCAGGAAATTCTTAAAGTAAAATAAATTCTACCCAAAGGAGGGCCTATATGTAAATTAAATTCTTCTGACACATGTAGACTCAAAGAAAATCCTGGTGCATGACTATAAAATCATGGGCATAGAGAAGGATATTGTTTACCATGAAGGAGAACTTCATCAAGTTAATTAATGTCATGCCAATTTATAAAAACAAAAGTTAAACAAGGTCTAGGACCAGTGTTATATGTGCACTACTACATGTCTAAAGACCACTTTCTTCTGTCCTCATTTGCATGATGGGGATATGGTAAAAGTATTCAAATCTGAGAAGACTGGTATCTACGTTTGATTCAAAGATGCTCCTTGTGGAACCAAAACCTACCCATATATTAATAAATCCTGGGGCTGGAGCTGTGGCTCAGAGGTTATGGCGCTTGCCTGGCAGGCACTAGGACCTGAGCTCCAACTCCAGCACCACGTACACAACTAAATTTCAGAGCAACAAAGAGGCTACATGAAAAATTAAATAAAATTGATTTCTCTCTCTCTCTCTCTCTCTCTCAATGTCCCTCTCTCTTTAAGAAGAAATAAATCCTCAAAACATGTTATCCAGTTAGTCCTGTTGTAAAATAGAGAAAAGTACAATGTGTTGCTCCTCCCAAATTATATTTTTTCTTTTGCTTGACAATATAATGAGAATCCAGACCCATGCTGTGTTAAGATGAAAGCTGGTCTAGAGTTTTTGTGAGGCTGCAAATGAATGAGTTTTTTAATATAGGTCGGACTCTAAAGAATCTAGAGCTCATGTGAAAGAACTATGCTTACAGGGTTTGAGTAAATCTTAGAATTAGATTTAATAATAACAATCCTCTAATGAATTCCTTAACCTTTAAAATAAACCCAGTAATCCTTTGTAGACATATGTGACATGCTCACTAATTATGTTCTTAATGTCATGCTGAAGAGCTCTTGCTCTGAGCCATAACTCGGTGACCATCTTGGCCTTCCTATTTCTTGACTGAGTGTAGATTGTTCTTGCTTGTAGTCTTTGCTGTAGCTAGCCCTTTCATCAGGAATGTATTTTCTTGGTATTTTTAGGATTGCAATCAGATATCATTTTTAAAATCCCTTTCTTAGACTTTGCATAACAACCAAATCTAACATAGTCCCCTACTTTCTGCTTTCTGCATCGGGTTTCACCTTATTTGATATTACCTTGTTCATTTACTTACTTTTCAGGTCATTATCTTTCTTACTGCAATTAAAAGACTAGTTTTATGAGGACAGAGACTTCCACTTCTAACTCAAATAAACTTCCAATAAACTTGCTTAGTGAATAAATGAGCAGTAATGGTAACTTATTAATTTACTGAGTCCTATGTGCCAGAGGGGTGGAGTTATATTTAGTTCATAACTAATTTTAATTTAATTCTAAACTCATCTCCGTGTATTCAGAAACTGTTGATCAACTTCTGTGACAGAGCTATATCCCATATCTGAACATTATGCAATAGAAGTGCTCCTCTTTCAGAATGAAAAGGTTGAATAGCTCCAGTTCTAGAACAAGGTAGTGTAAACTAACTTTTCCCTGCTTGTCTATAAATATAATTGCAGTTGACACTCTGAATTTGTGGGTTCTATATCTGTGGATTCAATCAACTGTGGATCAAAAATATTTGAAAAAAGTTGTATCTGACAACATATACATTATTTCCTGTCATTATTTTCTAAATAGTATATGGTATAACAAGTATTACAAAGCATTCATAATATATTAGGTATGATAAGTACTCAAGCGATGATTTTCTTTTTCTAAAGAGAGAGTAACAGAGAAAGAGAGGGACAGAAAGAGAGAAATAATTTTTATTTAGTTTTTCAAGTGGGCTTTGTTGCTCCGAGACTTCCTTGTGTACATGGTGCTGGGGTTTGAACCCGCATACCCATGCATGCCAAACAAGCACCGCAACTGCCGAGCACTCTAGAGATGATTTCAAGTGCATTTGAAGATTGTGTTTGTTATAAGCAAATACTGTGCCACTTTATACAAGGGGCTCGCAACTGAGGGACAAATATACTCTGAAAATTATTTGTCAGATAGCAGTAAAAGAAGTCAGTAAGCTGGAAAAAAGAATAGTTGAAGTCTTCAAAGTTTGAGGAAAGACAAATGGTAGATTTTTTGGTTTTCCTTTTATCACAAGCATAGCTTGGACTTGGGACTGGAAAGGACACAATCTTTAACCATCAATGAGCATGGATAAAATAATCTTAAGAAGAGTCTGTTCTCTCTGTCCAAAATACTGGTAAGAGGAAAGGACAGCGTAAGCCCTTACTTTAAAATCTAAGTTTGGTAGTTCATTATTCAAGAAGCAGTAACAGCAAGAAACCCATGACCATCTAAACTCCCATGTTACAACCAAGGTACTGAGTGACAGACTGAAGCACCCACAGAGACAATTTCAGCACATAATCGCATCTACCCAGTGGTATAAGGACACTCAGACCCTTTATACCCCTGTACAGAGGGGAGCCTGCTGATCCAAGGCAGCCCAGAAAAGTATATTGTACTCCCACATAAAACACTGACAGTAGTGATTGGGAGGAATTCCCAGCAGATCATCAGTGTAGCACTACAAAGATCTGAAAATTGAACTGTCAGTGAATGAACAAAAGTGGATGAGAATCTACACTCCCAACCTAGGTAGGTTGACTACTTGCTAAAATGGAAGAATCAAATAAGATCAAGGGTCTCCTCACACAATAAATAAACTATTCAGAATGCAAACAAAAATTACTTACCATACCACCAAACAGAAAAAATATAATATCAATGATATAAGGCAACAACTAATGTTAATTTTGAGTTGAATAAAGTGTTGGAAGTAGCTGATATAGATTTTAAAGAACTGCCATAAAATTCAGAAATCAAGTATAAATTCTCTTGGAACAAATGAAAATAGAAAATATCAACAAAGCAATGAAGTAATAAATAACCATAGAAAATTATAAGACTGAGAAATATAATATCCATGATAACAATTATACTGATAACAATAATAACAACAATAGCCATCCAACTTGATGGATGCTACCAACAGTGTAGGGGAAATGATAGAGACTAGAATCAGTGAACCTGAAGTCGACTCAGTATGAAGAACAGAGGAGAAAAAAAAAGCTGAGAATGAAATGAACAAAGCTTATGGGATCTGTGGGATAATAATAAAAGGTCTGGCATTCATATAATCATAACCAGAAGAAGAGGAAAAAAGAGCTTGGGACTTTAAAATATTTTTTAAAAAATAATGGTTGAAAATTCCTCAAATTTGGTGAAATACAGAGCTCTACAGGTTTGAGAAGCTGAGAAAATATCAAGTAGGATAAAATCAAAGAAACTCACCTTAATATCCATTATAATTAAATTACTAAAAACTAAAGATGAAGGAAAACAAACTTTAAACAGTGAGAAACAATACATTACGTATGAAGGTACATTATATTAACAACAGTGGTTTTCTCATCTGAAAACACAGAGATTAAAATTATTGCATAGTATTTTTCAAGTTCTGAAAGGAAAGAACTATCAACCCTGAATCTTATGTTGAGCAAAAAATTTCCTTAAGAAATGGAAAGAAAATAAATATATTCTAGATGAATGGATAGAAACTGAAGTCCTTTCTTTCCTTCTTTCTAAGAGAGAGGGACAGCGTGAGAAACAGAGAGAGAAAGAATCAATTTTATTTAGCTTTTTATGTGACTTTTGTTGCTCTGACACCTTGCGTATGCGGTGCTGAGGTTTGAACTCCCTTTCTCAAGCATGTCAGGCAAGGACGATAACTGCCCAGGAACTGCTCCAGCTCCTGAAGTAATTTATTTCTAAGAGAACTACTCTTAAATAATGTCTAAATAAAACTCTCCAAACAAAAAAGCAAATGACTGCTGAAGGAGGCTAAAATTTCAGAAAGGAAAGATTTGGATTGAATAAAAGTAGAAATAAACATAAAAGACTATTTTTCATTTCATGAGTTTTTTTAAACTTATTTTATGGTTGAAACAAAAGACATAGTACCAATTGATGTTATGTTAAATGTATGTTGAAGAAATACTTGAGAAAAGTTTATTTAAAATGTGGAGAGCATAGGCCAATGTTACTGTGATACATTACTGTGACAGAGAAAAAAAAGCAAATTAATAGTGCTTATGAATTTAGATACAAAATTCTCAAAAAATTTAGCTGTTTCAATATAATGACATATATTTTTAAATACAGCATTACTAAGTTCTTTAGGTACACAAGGGAAAGGGTACAAGTGAATAAGATTTTCCTGCAAATTTCTTTGCACTATTTTGTAAATCTATAATTATTTCCAAATAAAATTTTTTTAAATTAAAGCATTGTATTAGAAATTCTGAATTATTTTCCTATTATTTTAATAGAAAATATTACACAGGCATTGTCACTTGAAGAGGAAATCAGAGTATGCCATCAAATACAGGTAAGGGAAAAATGGTAAAAATTACAAAGACATATATCTGGTAACTAAGTAAGAAAAAGATGAATCTTTTTTCTTGATGTTATGTTATTTAAAACATTAGTCAGTTTTAATTTTTTAAATTTGTTAATTAATTAATTTAATTAATTTTTAATTTGTTTTAATTAAATATTCACTTTCCTACCTAAAGTAAAATTTAGATAAATAGGGGATGAAATATCCAATCCAATTGAAGAAGATAGCACTGGTTTTGTTTGGAAACAAGCCACAAAATGAGACAAATAAAATATTAAATATAAATGTTTTTAGTTAAATTATTATAACAGTAAGTAAAAGCTGCTATTAAGTATGGTATATACTAATCTTAGAAAGTAAAAGTATCAGTGGCTGAAAATGGCAAATAGCAATAAGAGCTTTTAATTTATGCTAATTTGAATAAAACTAATTATTTTGGTATTTGAATTATTTGATATTTGGTTTGAAAAGATTCCAATAGAGTTAGAGGCAAAGTTTAAGCATTTTAAAAACTTAATATAGGACAAATATAATTGAAATAAAGTGAATTTTTTGATACTACCATTTCCATATAGTCTCTGTTTTCTTCTCAATACTGGAGTGAACTAGAAACTGTTGCAAAAATGTAGTCTTTTAAAAATAAATCTCCAAATTACCACCTCCAGTTTTTCCTAAAGTGAATTCTGTACATTTATTCTAATATACTATATATATTTCAATGATGATAAAAAATAGACACATATTTTAGGGCCAATAAAATAATTTTGAACAGTTTCATGAAAGGTTGTAAAAAATAAAATCAGTGACTGAAAATATGTGTTTTTAAAAAGAATTAACAATCTTATCTGATTTGTTCTTTTAACTATTTTTTTCTTTTCTTTTCTTTTCTTTTCTTTTTTTAAACTTAGTTACTTGGACCCACTGAGATGAATTCTGACTTCTACAGTGTGAGACGAGGTTGTCACAAGGATATAAATATTAAAATAAAGTTCACTTAATTATTCATGGACATGTTGAATTCTGCAATGTTTCTTCAAGAAGAGTTACATAGACAACTCTTTCTGAAATCCACATTTTATTGCATCTGAAACCAAACTCAAAACTTATCCTCAAGCTTTATTGTAATCTAATTAAATTATTTTAAATGATTAGACAATACATTTCTGTATTGTTTGTGTTGGGCTTAGCACTCAAATTACTTTCAATATTCCACTTGTCTTTTAAAAGACAAGTTAATTTCTAGAGTCAAGGTTGCTAAAGATGGATAACTAAGAAAGTCTGTAAATAATATATTAGATCAAATTGTCTTTAGTACCTTTCTGAGTATTTTTATACCTTCCTAAAGAAATTAGTTCCCTAGTTGTTATGATCTTAGTTTAGCAAAACAGACACCAAGACACGAAGTTTCATCAACTTCTCCTAGCTTCAATACTATTGATTTACTGTTAGGATACAGATATAAGTCTTGATCTACTCTGATTTCCTCCACCACCTGCAGTCTCTCCTACAGTGCATTCCATGCATTTGTTTCTTTATTCTACATAGAGTAGGCCCTCCACATCTGCAGGTTCTACATCTGCAGATTCAACTAATGACAAAAATACTCCGAAAACAAGTGTCTGTACTTTCGTGAACATGTACCGATTGTTTTTCTTGTCATTAGTATCTAGACAATATAGCACAACAATTATTTACATGGCATTTATAATGTATTGCGTATAATAAGTAATCAAGAAATAATTTAAAGTATAGGAGACAATACGCATAGATTATATGCAAATACTACTAGACTTATTTTAAGGAACTAGAACATTTACAGATTTTGGTATCTGTGGTCTGTAGGAGGTCCTAGAAAAAATTCCCCAAGGATATCAAGGGATGAAATACATTTGAATGATATCTCTTTAGTCCATGAAACTCAATGTTCGTTTCAAATTTTTTCAGCATAAACCTCTTGCTTGTTTTTTAGTATAGTTCTAAAACTCTGTGGTCAAAGAGGAATGATTTTAGATTCCTCAATGTTCTTTATGCTACTAATCTAAAAACCTCCTTTTGTTTCTTGTCCACTTTCAAGGGACTAAGTTAACATACAAAGTTAAAGATCAAATGTTTTACAAATATTGAGTTCCTACCCTGTGTTGAATGCTGTTCTATCTAATCTTGGAATGTGTTTGTGCCTAGAGAAGACACAGTTCCTGACTTCAAGAACCTGTATTGTCTTTTGCAAAGAGGTGAAACAGAAGCATACAAATCAAAATAATTTCAAAATACCCCTGTGAAGCACAGAAATATCAGGAAGAATTACCATTCTGATGGGAATAACAAACTTGCTTAGACAGGAAGCTGAGGGTCTGGTGGTAATGATCAGCAGATGCATGCATGGACCAATGACTGAGAACTGAACACCCCAACCCTCATCCAGAAAAGTTGTGAAAGCCTAGTTTCCCCTAACAAACTAGGAGTAGGGGTTAGAGGTAGGGGATAGATTCAGGAGAAATCTGTGCTTCTAACATTTCTCTTAACAGGAGCTCAAAAGCAAAACTAAATTTCTTAAATATAAAGTTGCATTTCACACATACCTGCCTCTCCTCAACAAAACCTTTCCTTCAGGAGAGCTTGTCTCTACCATCTAAAGTTCAGTGCATAGATTCAGAATCCACTGTTCTACATGCATGATTTGTAGAACTTAATGCTGGGCATTTCAGAGACCTCAAGTTCTTATCTTCAAGGTGTTTTTTTTTTCTTTTCTTCTTTCTGAGTTTTGCTAAATCTGTAATACGATTTTTTCTCCTATTACCATTTCATAACTGCTCAACCTTCAGGGACCGTTTTGGAAAACAGTACTGAGGGAAGATTTATTGGTAACTTGCAATTTTCTGTTAGCCTCCTAATCTTGTTTCATAACCTAAACAAGTTCTGGTAAAATATGACAACTTTGAAGATAATTCATATACTAGCAACTGTCTGGGAATTATCAACAAGCTCTTTATGTCTGCGTTGAAAATGAGATAGTGTCATTAAGCCTGAGATAGGGCCTATCAGGGTCTGGCATCTCTTTTCTACTTCTGCCCACTCCATGTCCTGGGCCAATCTTATCCTTTGTACTGTAGAGAGGATGTGATAGAGTAACCTAGAATGTCAGGTTTTCTTCCACTTAAGTCCACATAATGTTTGCTTCCCATCTACTATAGTTCATGTGTCTACACCCCTCTCACATTCTGGATTTAGATTGGAGAGGCTAGTCTTATAAGTTACTGTTATAAGAAGCAGATTGTAGATTTGTACCACATGCATGCTTACTCAATTCAAAGATTCCACTAACAATTTTTAAAGGGAAGAAATACCATTACATTTGTATCCTCATTCAATTCTTATTTATATCCATATTAGCTGAAGAAATTAATCTTTGGTGCCGACTATGTGGAAATTTATTCATTATCCAAGTCACTAAGACACTTAAACTGAACGAAGATGCTTAAAAGGAAAAGTATTTTTACTTTATGGTGAAATAAAGATTTCTCTGTAGATGAAAATATTGCTAAAATCATTAACTATAACAAGAAATGGAAAAAACAATATTTCTTGCCTTTAAGATAAGGTAAAGAGGTGTCTTTCTTCAAGAAGCTCTCATTTGATTTCAGCTTCCTATGTAAAATGTCATCAGCTTCCCTTTTTATAGTGTTTGCATTATTAGAAGTAAACTGAAATTTAAGCAGTACATCTACTTTCAAACCATCATTACTTGGCCTGAAAAATAAAGACACCAGAATGAGCGAGGTCATAGTCACAGTAATTATTGTGTAATACGTTCATGCATAACTATCTTCAAGAAAATGCCACATAAATATTCTAGACATTTTACTGTCATGATTTTTCAACTTTCTATTATATTATTTTATTATTCCCTGCATATAAAACATTCAGGAAGGGGAAAGTTTCTGGCAGTTCTAGAATTTTTTTCCCTGGAAAAATACATCAAAATTGCTTATTAAATCAACTAATTTTTCATGAATATCATATCATATAAATATATATTCTTGTGTTTAAAAATTATAATAGTTGTTTATTGTCAAAAACAATTCAGTGAAATTGAGAGAAGCACTTAATGGTTTTCAGAATCTTCAATTAAAATGCCAAAGTTTTAAAAGGACAATCAAGAGAATATATTTCATTATTACTCCAAAAACTTTCCCACTATAAATATTCTGTATAGGAGGAATAACAATTTCCTAATATTATGGTAATTTTTTCTTTTGGTGTATATAAGATCTTTAGATCCTTCCCACAAAGAAGGAAAGAATAACTTGATAATTCAAAGTTGCCTTTTTCATTGTACAGATTAATTAGTTGTAATTACCTAAAGTTGACTACATGAGACTTGATGTAATGATGCTTTAAACTGGAAGTTTGAAATGTTTTATCTATCTGAGGAGAAAAAATCAGAATAGCATTTAATTAAATATGAATTTCACACATTTCAAAATATCCAAAAATGCCTAATAAAGCCTACTCTGATTCAAATATTATTACTTCAATATTTATAGTTATTCCCCAAAACTAATTTTTGCATTATCTTGTTGTCATAAAATCATTCCTGTAATTGGATATTGATATTTGAACCACTTGCCACATGTTCAAAGATGATCAAAATAGTTAGATTAAGCTAGATATTTCATCAACCATTATAACATATACAAGACATTAAAGGTACAGAGAATGGGGCTGGAGGGGTGGCTCAGCGGTTTCGGCGCTTGCCTGGCAAGCACAAGGACCTGGGTTCAAACCCCAGCACCACGTACACAACTGAGTGTTGGAGCAACTAAGGGCATGTGAAAAACTCAATAAAGTTGTTCCTCTCTTTCTCTGTCTCTCTCGCTGTCCCTCTCTCTTGAAAAAAAAAAAAGGTACAGAGAATGGGTAGTTTTGAAAGTTTGATGTGTATGGTCTCATCACCTACTTATCATTCAATATCATTAGAACTCAATTGTGGATGTGATTGAAGGATCAGTTTTTTAAGTTTTAGTGAAATAATTTAGGCCAAATTTGGATTCTATGGTAAATGAGGGTAAGTGGAAAATATATATGTATTAGACATTTCTCAGAAATCAATTATTTATCATGAGAAATTCATGAAATAGTTGTTTAGATAAGACCATGAATGCCACTTGCATGTTTTTTTTTTGTATTACCAGCATAAATAATTTCTCTGTGGTACAAATTACTAGATCTAACTATGTCTTCATAAAATTGTAGCTTAATGCAGAACCTGAGGACTTACAAGCCTGTGTATTACCATTGGCTTATTAAGTTTGTTTCTCAGGAAACAACTGATCATATGCCAAACTTTAAGTGAACTGAAGTCTGAATAACTAGTTCCACAAATCAGAAAAGAGTTGCCAAGTTGTAAAACAGACTGTGTCAAACAATTTAATATATGAAAATTTCATGTGACATCACACTGCATAGATAGATTTGTGAGAAGTTTATTAAGAATTCAATAGTTATTAAAAAACAAGTGGTCATGTGTTTCCCTTTTGACCACAAAGGGAAACATTTTTAAGGACACTGTTTTACATACAGATGTACTTTATAAGACAAAACTAATATATATGCAGTGTAAAAAATGTAAAAAGCAATCAACACAGGAAAGTATAATGACAAGCATTAAAACCACATTTAAATCATAGTCTAGAGAACCTATTATTTATATTTTTGGTATATGCACTTCTAGACTTAAGATACACATATTTTTGTTATATACTATTATGTGTATAATAGTATTTGCATTATTGAATTTCAGAAGAAATCTATAAAATTCAGTTTAGGTACTTGTTTTATCATTTCTTTTAGGAAAATATTTGCTGTAGCTATAACTCATACTCTAAATCAGGGTTCGGTAAACTATAGCCAAAATTCAAAACTGGCCTGCCATCGCTTTGTATTGCATGTGGTCTAAGAATGATCTCTAGATTTTTTAATAGTTAAAAAAATTTCAAAAGAAGAGTAATAATTTTGATATCCTACATTTTTCCTAAATTTAATTTTCAGTGTTCATAATAAAGTTTTATTGGAACATAGTCACACTCATTTGCTTATGTATTTTCTGTGATTGTTTTCACACTACAATGATAGCTGTTATCTACAAAGAGTGTATGACTTGTGAAGCCAAAAATATTTAGTGTCTTGCACTTTATAAAAAACATTTTCTCCCATTCTATAGGCTCTCTCTTCACACTATTAATTGATTCCTTAGCTGTGCAGAAGCTATAGAAAGGGAGAAAATCATGGCCAATTATGCCTCCGACAGTGGTCTAATATTCAAGATATACAAAGAACTCAAAAAGCTTAATACCAAACACATAAATAACCCAATTAATAAATAGGCTAAAGAGCTAAACAAATGCTTCTCATCAGAAGAAGTGCAAAAGGCCAATAAATATATGAAAAAAAGGTCCAACATCTCTAGTAATCAGGTAAATGCAAATTAAGACTTCATTAAGAGTTTACCTCACCCCAATCAGAATGGTGAAGATCAAGAATACAAACAACAAATGCTAGAGAGGATGTGGGGAAAAAGGAACTGTTATATACTATTGGTGGGACTGCAAACTAATACAACCACTCTGGAAAACCACTCTCAAAAATTTAGGGATGACCCAGCTATTCCACGCCTGGGTATTTTCCCAGAAGATATAAATGCAACATACTACAACGACACAGCTAGATCAAAGTTTATAGCACCACAATTCACAATAGCTAAATTATGGAATCAATCCACGTGCCCATCATTGGGTGAATGAATCAAGAAATTGTGGTATATTTATATATATGCCATGGAATTCTACTCAACTGTATATATAAAAAAAAAAAGAAATCATGGCCTTTGCTGGCAAATGGATGTTGATTGAGAAAATCATGCTGAGTGAAATTAACCAAACCTAGAAATTCAGGCGTGGAATTTTTTTTCTCATATGTGGAAACTAAAGTACAATATAGGAAAGAGTGAGAGAACAATATGTTTAGACAATCAACTCATCAAACACAGATTACCAACTGAACAGAGGGCAACCTTGCAATCTAGGGGTAGGGAGGGTGGTGAGGGGGAGGGATGAGGTTGGGAGGGTAAAGGGGGGATATATGATGTGTGCATGTATGGAAGTGTTAACAACAAACTCCTTTAATATGTATAACTATAATGAGAAACAAAATCCTGTATTAGAATTACTTTCTGACTTCTAGTCCAAATTACTGAACTTCCCTTTCTATGTTGTCTCCTCTTACACTTTAGAGGGCAGCGGCAATAATAAAGAATTAGTTATTTACTTATTAGTTTTTCTCATGATGAGATCTTACCATGGAACAGAAACTGAGAAGCACCAGACATACTAGAAGTAGGCTTAGCTCCAGCATGAATGAATTCACTAGGCCAGAAGGGCCTAGTGACGTATATAGACATATATAATAATAATGTTGTTCTAAGGTGTTAAGTGCTGTAGGAATGGGGTATGAAATTTTTATGAAAGGGCTAGAAATAGATGCTAACATTTATTTTTATTCAGACATTTCATGCTTTTTTATTAAGTGTATCTATTTATTCAAACAAAAATTCTGAGAGGTGCATGAATTTACCTGCAGTTTAGAGTTGAAACTTTGAGCAGTCAAGTCACTTTTACAAAGTTGTTAGGGTAACAGGGTAAGATTGGAATATAAATCCAGATGTTTCTGACTCATGGGTAAGTGTGTCTCTTATTCAGTATGTTGGTCATGTAGTAAAATATTCCAAATGCTGCCCTATTTTTTATCTTTTTCTGTAATCAAAATTTCCTGAGGATATGGTTTTAAAAAGACTTTCACATCCTTCACAGTTGCATTCTTCAACTCATTTCATCAACTTCTGCTTCTGATTGCTTCTGATATGACTAAAAAAATAATTTTGAAGCTGGTTGGAATGACCTGCCATCTCTGGTCAATGCTAGGCTCAGTAGAACCTGTGTATACAGCTGAAATCATCAATGAAAGAGCTGCTGTTTGTGTTTCTGTGGTATATTTTCTGGAGTAGATGTTTGATATAAGTTGTCTACTGGGAAGTGTGTCTGGGTCATCCACAGAGTAGATTCTTGATATATAGTATGTGGTAATGTTGTTTGTGCCTAAATATTTCAGTTGTTTTTGGATGACTTATCACTTGCTTTATATTCTAGCTATTGGTTTTTCTGTCATGCTTATGTGTTTTAGTCTCTGGTACAATTATCTTTTGTTCAATGTAGTTTTCTTCTACACTTCCTGAGATAAAATTAATTAAAGCTGCTCGACTTAGGAAATAAAAATACAGTTAAATTTAAATTTCAGATTAAAAAGGAATGATTTTTAAAAAATTGTAAGTATGTTTCAAATACTACAGGAACATCTTTTTAGGAAGGTCTAAAATTAGCATTTAACTGAGAAGTGAATATTTTAATTGGAAACCCAGTTAGACACTCTCAATTTGCCTTTTGCTATAACAAAATTGAATATAAATCTGTTTCAACTTCAAAGGTTGAGCTATTTCCAATCTGTTGTGCTGCTTCCTGTAACAAAATATTCTACACTCTGTCCTGTCCTCCACCCTACCACCCCGACAAATCAAAATTTCCAGGTTAGGAATGATGCCAGCAAAGCTCAGACTTACCTCACTATTGACTTTTTGTTTAAGATTAGTACTAAGTTTTGAGTGTTCTACAGAAAAATCAGGATTATATTCAATACTGGGAATTCGGAAAGTGGTCTGGTAGTACTGAGACTTCTGATCTGGAAGTAAGAACAGAAACAAAATGTTTGAGTTGCATTAACATAAGAAATATAGGGGATAAAAACAAAAAAAATTATTATTACGGTTGGGTATGATTTATCCCTAAAAGTTTCACATGTGGGAAACCTCATTCCCCAGTGAACATGACTGAAATATGGTGGAACCTCCAAGAGGTGGGGCTTAGTGGGAGGCAATCAGGTCATGACTATTCTTGTAAGAGATTAATTCTGATGTTCAAGAAAGTGTTAGTTTTCACAGGAATGGACTGGTTCCTATGAAAATAGGTTGTTACAAAGGAGCAAGACTGGCAGCTCCCTGGTCTGTTGCTTCCTCTCTTGTCATGTATTCTCTTCAGCAGGCACTACTCGCCTCTTATACATACTCCTATCATAATGCTGTCCCCTTGACAGATGCAGTCACCCAATCTAATCTCCACAATTTTGAGCTGAAATAGCCTCTTTTCTTTATAAAGTATCCAGCTTCTGGTATTTTGTTACAATAACACTAAGCAGATTAAGACAGTCATATTATTGATGAAACCCTGAAAAGTAAGCACTCAATAGCTGTGTCCAGTACCTCCTCCCTAACCCTTTTTGTAGATCATGTTTTTATAATCACCATAGCTTTGATTTGTAACCTGACACCTGTTTGTGATCATTCATGATGTTATTACTAATTAATGATATAAAGTCTCATAAATTGACCTCAAAGTTAAAATTTCTACTAAAATACCTTTTTTTGCTTTCAGCATATTCAATATTATTGTACCATACAATAACATACAGCATGTGAATTTATGCATTGTTCTGGAGATAATACTGCATGAACCACAAAAGATTTTAAAGTGCTAGAAATAATTTTTGTGCATTAAGGAATATTAGTTTCCAAATGTATGTAAAATTAGTCAAATGCAAATTTCATTCTGAAATATTAGAAAATATTAATGTTATGAAATAATCTTCAGTTTAAAAAATAATACAATGGAATAGATACTTACCATATGCCAAAAAATAAACAAGGAGACCAATAATTATTGCCAAAGCCAATACAACAGCTGTGGTAATAACAACAATCACCCATGGTTTCAATGAACTTCTTCCACTCGGTACTCCTGGTCTTTTGAGAGAGATATATATATATTAGAAACAAATATAGTTCTATGACTATACGTTGGTGCAGAGTATTGTTTTTCTGGAATTCTTAATTCACATTGCACATACTAACAATTTGATGTATTTTTCTATGGAATACTACAAAATCTTCTATGAAAAGTTTAATTGGCAATTAGCTTTATATTTTGACTTAATAAAGTAAGCATTATAAAACAATTAACTATAAATACAGAAAGTAATACTTCACATATTTTCTGATCCATGATATTAAATATTTTGGGATTTATTTTTTTGTAAGCAAATATCATATATTTGACCCATATATTTCAGATCATAATGAACTTCAGGGTACAAGAGCATCTCCTTCACTCTTCTCATTCTTACACAAACTGAGAGAGGTCCAGAGATTACTGAAATCTCAAAACTGAATATTGAGAAAGCCAGAAATAATACTTAGTATGTTAGAACTTTTTTTCATACCTTTATACTTAAACTCATAACTCCCATTTATAGGAAGTGTAATCTGTAATACATATGAAGAACACATAAGTAGAGAAAATTTAAGGAAATAAAATAGAAGAAAATTATGAAGAAAAATAATTAGTCAAACCAAGAAAAGGTTATTGATATTATGAACAAAAAATAAATAGCGATAACTCAGGACATTGGGCTGGTGTACTCTGGTACAATATGATGAGTTATCTTTCACATAGGGTTATATTTCAGGCCTATGATTTTTATCAATGATATTACCTAGGATAAGGCCATACATATTTCAGCAACTGAAAAATATTGACAATAATATTACCAGTAACTACTATTTTACGTGTTGTAAAAAGCATGAAAGTGGTAGGCAAATGACTGACATTTTGGAGACCCTTGTGGAAACAGTAACGTGACGAAGTTCTGTCCCAAGTCAGCGTTGGCCCACAGTCTAAAAACAAAATCTGAAGGGACTGGAGCGGTGGCTGAGCGGTAGAGCACTTGCCTGGCATGTGTGAGGACCTGGGTTTGATTTCCAGAACTATATACACAACAAAGTGGAGGAAAAACAAAAGCCAGATGAAAAAAATTAAAAAAATTGAAAAACAAAATAATATCCGAATAATTATGGAGTTGAAGCAGGCTGACATAATGCCGACATGGGTTGTCCAGCAAGGTCTAATCCACTAGGGAAGTGGACAGGAATATGGTTCTTAGAGTTCAAGGTACTGGTTCTTGTTCTGTCATAATTATATATGAGGGCTGGAGCAGTGGCTCAGTGGTTAAAGTGCTGGCCTGGCGTGTTCAAGCATCAGGTACACAACTGGGCATTGGAGAAACCTGAACCAGATAAAAAATAAATAAAAATTAATTTTCTCTTTCTCTTTCTCACTCTTTTTTTTGTTCTCTCTCTCTTTTAAAGAGAGAGGGACAGTGAGAGAGAACAAGAGAGAATCAATTTTATTTAGTTTTTCACATGGCCTTCATTGTTCCAACACTTCCTTGTGCTAAGGTACCACTCCAGCCCCTCTTTCTCTCTCTTAAAAAAATATTATACATGTACAGGAAAGGATTACTTTTCTGAATTAGTACCTGGCAGTAGTAAAGAGGAAAGCAGGCCCCACGAAGCTATTGAAGAAATCAGTTGAGTTACTCTTTTAGGCAACAATAATCTGGAAGGGGTGAAAATGTCCCTAATACCATTGGATTTGAGCAAAGGAGAATTTAAAAGAAGTTTCCTATCCCAGAATCATCAACTGGAGTTCTCTTATGAGGTAGCACTAATTCTGAGTTCAGCTGGGTTTCTGAAAAGATAGGGTCACTCTGGCCTGCAACTTTTTGTTAGTGGCAAGATGAAAGCATTACAGTCTGCAAACATCTGAAGTATCATTTGAAGAGTGGGCATGAAGCTGGGCATAGGCAAGAGCTTATGAAAATTCCCATCTCCTTTATTAACAGAAGTCATGGCAGTCATGAACTCATTCAGTTGAATTTAGTGAGCTAACTAAAGCAATTGCCTAAAAGCATTATTTTTTAAAGTTTAAAAAGGCTGGATCCATCTTTTTACTGTGTTTCACTCTGAGTCAGATACAGAAAACAATAAAAAAGGAGCTTGTTCTGCAACAACATTTGCATTTTCCAAAGAATATGTTTAGCTGTTGAATTATACTTCTAACACAGAGACATCATTTGTGATTAAATTACAGTTTTAAGGTAACAAGTGAGAATATGTTTCAATTTATTTCCTTAACCTTGCAGATACAGTCCAAAATATTTATTCCTAGATTTAAAAAAATTTTTTTTCTTCCTATTTCTTTTAGTAGTAACCTAAGTTTAACAGTGACTATTTTCAATGGCTGTTCTAGACCGGTGGAAGCTTGTATCTATTAAGTACTTGGTAAATATTTGTCCACTGAATAGAAGAATGTACAATAAAGTAGGATACCGTCATAAACTATTTGTAACACAAAATCAGAGAGTTTTACTGGGGATGATTTTCTTCATTCTTCATCCATGGCAGGAGGAGAAATGAAATTAAACATATATCTTGAATCGAGATTTAAAAACTTCAAATTTTATTCTTAAAAACCACTAAAGAAAAATTTTCTTTTCTTTCTTTCTTGGCTTCTGCCTTCCTCCTTCCATTTTCAAGATTTTAGCTTTGGTCAGACTATGCTGGTGAGAGGACTAAACAGATTCATGGTAGCACAGGAAAATTCAGGCTTAGAGTAACCTCTGATATAAAAACAAAGGACAACCACAGTGATCTCATCCATACACGCGGTGCTCATACCACCATGAAGGCGAGCATGGCAAAAGCTATCCATCGCAAAGACTCAGAGCATTTTTGAAAACATCCTCCTTATGTCCCATCCCTACTTTCATTTAAATTCCAAGTGGTTCGTTATCTATACTATCATAGGACCTGTGTTTCTAGAACCAAATCTCAGCAGAATAAAAAGAACTCTTCTTGCCTTTTAATTTTCAGTCGCTTTCTTTTAATGTTACTATTTTTTTAAACCACGGTACACCTTCAGTTCCTCCTCCCTTAGGTAGATGTAGCATTTGTTTTTTTCTTTTTTCCTGGAGATTTTCAAGTGTTTTATTCAACCAACCAAAATGATGTTGCTTAGTGATTCAGTGACAAAGAATAAAGGGACACAATGAGACTTTCATAAAATTGGTGATGTGGGCACACATCCTAGAAGTTGTGTGAAAAATTGAATGAGACTTGTGTTTTCTTTTACTTTTCATGTTCTTGCAAGCTGTGTTCCTTGTTCTCATAACACCACATTATGCAAATAAAAAAGACATAATGATTCATAAATTAAAGGTTAACTCATGCCATAAAATATGATTAAAATAACTGAGGTTTTTTAATACTGAAGAGTTCAAAAAGGGATAATAAAGATCATATAGTAGTGGTATCCAAATCCTGTGTGCCTTGATGCAAATTTATTGGAATCCTCTTGGGAAAAGATGGTAGAGATACAGGTAAAAAACCCAATAAGGACCAAAAAGATTGTACATATCATTGACAGAAACTGTTGAAAACTTCATGGCTGGTCAGAGCAGTTATCTGCAGCATTTCAGCCAATATTGCTTGTGGATTTGGGGGGGGGCATGAGATCTTCCTGCTTTCCTGTTAATGTTTTCTATTAAGCATGATTCAACCTTAAAAACCTTTTGTCCTACTGTTGTTATACAATAAATTTTGTCTCCACAAGAAAGCAGGGCTTGCTTTGAAAGCTTAAACAATTGGAAATAGTTTTTACTTAAAAAATAAAAGTTGAAGCTTGAAAAAATCAATTGAGGTTTTCCTTAAGTGAGAAAGAACTTTTGAAAAAACTATTTGACATACTGGAGTATTCACATAAATGCACAAAATGAAATGATCATGACAAATCATGACTTTGACAACTTCAGTGAATAATAGCCATGCAAGGTTTTATATTTCATTGAAACACCCTTTTAGCCTCCAGAGGCTTTTGATCTCTTTCTTCTTGTCTTCCTTACCTCTATGCTTTTCTCTCTTTCCTTCTTTTATTTCTTTAACAACTTTACTGTGACATAATTCACATTTACATTTTGGATTCTGAGAGGCTGTGTGTCTTATTTCCATAACTGTAGGACTCATCAAGTTATACATTTCCATGGCTTTCAATATGTTAACAATGCTGTGCAACCATCACCACAATCTTTTTTTTTTGTTTCTTAGTTTTATTTATGTATTTATTGTTTAATAGACATGATCTTGCCACGATTCCCAGGCTAGCCTGGAACTCATGATCCTTCTGCTGCAACCACTTGAGTGGCTGGGACCATAAGTGCATGCTGCAGTGGCAGGTTTCACAGTCTAGTTTTTAGTATTTTATTGCCCCTGCCTGCCTTAGAAATTCCATAGTCATTAATAGTCACTCTCCATTTCCCCTAACCCAAAGTAGCTAGTAACCTACTGTCTATCTATTAATGTATTTGCTTATTATGGACACTTCACATAAACAGGATCATATAATCATGTGGTCTTTTGCATCTAATTTCTTTCACTTAACAGAAAATTTTCAAAATTCATCCATGTTGTAGAATGTATCAAGATTTCATTTATTTTTATTGCCAAATAATATTCCATTTTACAAATACTCCAGATTTTATTTATCATTCCTCAAGTGATATACATTTGGGTTGTATCTACTTTTTGGCCCCTGTAAATAATGCTGCTATTAACATTCATGCTAAAGTTTTGTGCAGATACATGTGTTCATTACTTTAGAATATATATCTAAGAGTAGAATTTCTGACTCACAGGATAATTCAATGTTTAACCTGTACCATTTTACATTTTCATACATAATGTATAAATGCTATTTTTCCACATCCTTGCCAATCTTTTCTTTCTCTTTGCTTTTTCATAAAAGTTTTTGTATTTCTTTTTTTTTAATTGGGTCTTTTTTAGCTGTATATGACATATGATTATACAATGACATAATTATAAAAGCATGAAGTTTGACTTGTTCTAATTCAGTCTCCAGTTTTCCCCTTCTCCTCCCTTCTTCCCATCCCCTGTTTTTGTTTATATACATGACAATAGAATGTACAGTGACATAATTATGAAAACTTGTTTTTGTATTCTTTTCTTCCTTTTACCTGTTTCTTCTGACTTGTTCTATGACAATACTCTATCTAAGTCTGTTCTTTTCAAATCATGTTTCTTCTCCCTCTTCTGTTCCACCTTTATTTTCCTTTTAGTTCAATTTTAAAACAAAAATAATCCTTAATAAAATTCTTGACGAGTTTCCCGATTACTTGCTCTCTGAACCTTGAAATCATATGACCCTTCCCTCTCTGGATCTCCTTCACCTTACCAGTCCACCTCTGATTTGTTTTTCCTGTGTATCTCTGCATTTTCCTAACACTATCCTATCTCAGGCATTCAGTGTGTTTCCTCTGGATAATTACAGGAACCTTAAATGGCCTCTTCATTTCCAGATAATCTCCCTTCCAGTATATCCTACAATGTTATTTCTAGAATTATCTTTCATATATAAACTCTGATGATGTGATTTTTCCTATTCAGATAACACTATGTTGGTTTGTCATTATGTAGGCTGTACAATAAATAATTACAGGGATCTCATTATGTGCTAAAAATTGTAATTATTGCCAGGAAAACGGTTGTGAACAATGCAGACAAGATCCCAGCTGACATGGAGCTCATGGTTACTAGAGGAGACCAAAATGATCAAATAAAAATAATCAGTTTTGACTTGTGAAAGTAAAAACTCATTAATGCATGACTGGAAACCAGAGACTTAGGAACAGAGAATAACAAGTGCTTAACTGGGTAGCGGGAGTCATCTGTAAAGAAATGCCATTTGAGCTGAGAGGTGAGCTGGAAGGAAACAGGTTTAAACAAAGCTGAGAAAAGAGTAACCAGGTGGCAGCAAGTTCTGAGAGCTAGACAGGAGTGAGCTTGTCAAGTTTCTGCAGGAAATGAGACCAATGTGGCTGGACTACAGTGAGTTCCAGGAAGGGTGGAGAAGGTTGGGCACAGACAAAAGATCAGATCATGGGGGCTCTGAAAGGTAAAACCAAAGTATTCCTTATGTTAACCCAACCTAGTGATTTGCTCACACACCTACTCCACCTAAAATATGCCCTCTTCTCTGCAGCTGCCAGGGTTGAAATGTCTGAAAACGTTTCAATGTGCTCCTCTCCTGCCTTCACCTCATTTTAAGAACCAGTTCTTTTAATGCTATCCCACACAGTTAGCGGCCATCTTGAAGTCCCCTATATTATTTTGTTACTCCTCATATTATGGCATTGGTCATGTCCTGTCTTCTGTTCTATATATTTGTGTCACTGACCTTGCCCTGTTCTCTAATTTAAACTGCTTGCTCCTGCAGCTAGGCCCCATATCTTGTCATTACCATTAGCTACAAATTTTCTGTAATCTAAACTTCAATTATTCAGTACCCATCCTTCCAGCTTACTATATTAATACCTTGTGTACAGTTCTATTGGGCCTTTAACCCACTGATCCTTCTACCTTTGCATCTCTCATTACTCTCAGGTCAGCATCACTCTCTGTTCCACAGGCTCTTATTATACTCATTCTCTGCCATACACCCTCAGACCCAGAACCTTCTCTCACATGGTCATGATCACCTAACAAAATCTAAAAACTGGTTAAATACAACTTTCTACCTGATTTACTCTATGAAAATGTGGCTGGGAAAGAATACTCAAGTATTCTGAAAAGTCTCACTTTAACTCAGGACAACTAATGCCATATTGTCCTTCTGTACTTTTTGGCCATCATAATAATTTAGCTTCTCTTTCTCCTAACATGAGAAGTTGACACCCAGTTTATACCTTCTCTTCTCAAATCTCTAATACCTCCTCCTTCATCCTCTCCCTCAGCTGATGACCTTGATTTCTTTTCACTGAGGAAATAGAAATAAAAAAGCAGAGCATATGACTCCCTCATCTGCATTTTGAAGATAATATTTCTTTTCTTGTTTTAAAAGAGAGGGAGAGAGAGAGAGAGAGAGAGAGAGAGAGAGAGATTCAATCTTATTTAGTTTTTCATGTGGCTTTCTTTGCTTCAACACTCCATTGTGTACATGCCACTGGGTTTTGTGCATGCCAGGCAAGCACTATAACCACTGGGCCACTGCTCCAGCCCTTGAAGATCTTATTTCTGTGTCTGTGTTCTATGCCTCTATTCTTGTTACTACAGTAATGCTGAGTACCATGGTTGGCCCTGTGTGGCATAAATTGTGGTTAGTTCATTGAACTGACATTGCTGTTTTCTATAGACCTGATACAATGTAAGTGAGGTGAGTATGGGATACAGAGTGAAAAGGTTGGGTTTCAGTCTTATCCTCCTACATATTCTCTTAATCACTTTTAAAAGGGAAATTCAAGAACTAAAACAATCATCTAAATAATTAAGATAAAAAGCTCTCACATTCTCTTAATTGCTCAGATAGTTTTCTTGATATTCCATGGATCTGCCTATTGCCTGTGTGTGGTGATCTATGTCATATTAAGAATATTCTCTAAGTTGATGTTGTCTAATGAGCAAGATCAAGGCCAATAGTTGCCTATTTACTCCTGAACTTTTTGAGGCATTGAGAAATACTGCACCTATTTCAGGTTTGAAATATGTTTGAAATATCTCTACATTGTGAAATTAATAACACAAACAAGCCAATTAATATACTTATGGCTTCACAGAATTTCTATTTTTTCTGTGTGTATGGCGAGAACATTTAATACTATTCTACCAGTAAATTTTGAGTGTATGATACAGTATAAGTCATCATAATATATGTTAGATTTACTGAGCATGAGCACTCTCATGTGCCAGACATCTAAGAAAGATATTTAAAGACAATGAGATAATACATTATTCTGTGTATCAATGGATTCTGAGGAATAGAAGTATTTTCTACATGATTCTGCCTCTTTCATCCAATTTAAAAAATCACATATAATGTTGAAGAGAAAGTAAGTACGATTTCTCCCATTACTTTTTTTTCTTAACAGTGGTTGGTGCAGTCTCTCTAGCTCTCTAAGAGGTTGTGTGTGATAGGAAGAGCCTGGGCTGTTTTCAGACAGAATTACTTTGTATTTATAAGTGATGTGATTTAGCCCCATTTACCAGAGCCTGAGGTTATTCATCTGTAAAAAGGAGATGATCCCTGTGAAGCTATTGTGAGAAAAAAGAGACAGGAAGTGTCCCCTTATTATTAGCAATTATAGGACTTGATTAAAGATGTGACTATGACTGATTGACCCTGCAGAACAGAATGAGATGGTGTGAAAAATGTAAACAGGCTGCTCTGTTAAAGGTGGTTAAGCCATATAAAGATTCTCTCTCATTTTTTTATTGAGAGATTTATTACAGAAGAACAATCATACAAGTTTTTAACAAAATAATATAAAATGTGTATAGATTCTGGATATTAGAATTACCCCTAGGAGTACCCCCCCATTACCCACCCTTATCTCTCCCTTCCCCTTCCTACAATATCTCTAAAAAAATCTTATGTTGTATAGCATTACACCTTATCTGGATATAACACATGATACTAGACCACCTCTCTCAATGTCCAGGGTCTAGTTCCAGCCTCCACAGATGAGTGGAGACATTCGACCCTTGGTTCTCTGGGTTAAGCTGATTTTACTCAGCATAATTTCTTCCATAGCCATCAATTTACCTTCAAAGGCTGCAATATCATTGTTTCTAATCTATATTCATAGCAGCTCAATTTACTATTGCTATGAACAATTATGGAAACAACCCAGATGTCCCTCACTGGGTGAATGGATCCCAAAACTGTGGTACATTTATACCATGGAATTCTACACAGCAATTAGAAACAATGATATTGCAGCCTTTGAAGGTAAATGGATGGCTATGGAAGAATCTCTCTCATTTTGGCGTTTCCTGTCAACATTGTAGTCGAGGGACCTCTGTCTAGATAATTCTCTTCTCCCCACTTTCCTATTACTTGCCCTTACATTTTAGTGGCAAGATACCACTCAGAGGGTGACTTTATTATCTCAGCTAAATATAAAATGGTATTTGCATGTATCTGATAAGCTGTCCTAATTGCTGGGAACTCTCTCTTCCTAATACATTTGAATGATATAATCAGAGCCTTATGAGAGTGATTTTAGAATGTCTTAGGGCCTCAGAAAAAGTAGGGAGTGGTATTTTACGCAAGTGCCCCAACTTATTTCAAACAGGTTTGAGAGAACAAAAGGTGAAGTATAGAGGTGAAGCATAGGTTGTACTGTTATTAATAACAATGCTAATTAAGAGCTTTCATTTATGGAGCACTTTTTAGCTATAAAGAATTTTAACATGCTCCTTAGCATTTGGTCTACCCAACAACTATGTGAAATTCGTTTGGTAAAATTGTTATATCTATTTTTCAGTTGAGGCTACTGAGGCTAAAGAAATTTCCCCAAGAACATAAGAGCAAAAATTAAATGACCCTACATAAATTCCATTTCTTCTGTTTATTAGCACTTTCCTCTGTATAACATGCTTTCTAATGCAAAATTTCCACTCTAAAGGGGCACATTAGAAAAAGAGAAGCTTGAGAACAGGGAATAAGTTTTGCTGAGCAGAATTATACTAAGAAATAATTTTATTATTTTCAGTAGGTCTTAAAGAACCCTAAGAGTTATAAAAGTGGTGTGTGGCCACAATTAAGAGTACTAGTACTGTAAGGATTCCCATGGCAACCTAGGTTTTCTGCTAGAGCTTCCCAGCAGATCATGAGATAGAGGCAGGTCTATCTGGGTCATTTGGTGTTATGTCTCCAGGTAATGAGGATTCTGAACCTCTGGGTAGAAACCTTCTTGACATCCTCCAAAGAAGAGGAGGTCAGGAAATGGTTATTTCTCTTGGAGAAGCTAAAACCTTTCAAGGAAGATAATTAATTCACTTGCAAAAAGAACCACAATAAACTATTCCATTGGGTCTGTTCTCAGGATTCTGAACTGGAATCCCAGTGGAAAATGTATAGTAAAAATATAGTCAGGGGGGTTGGGGATTGAGCTTAGTGGCAGAGTGCTTGCTTAGCATGTGCAAGGCCCCGGGTTCGGTCCTCAGCCCTGAAAAAAAGAAAAAAAAGAAAAAAAATATAGTCAGGGAAAAATTAAAAATGAGGAGATGGGACAGTGGGTACCAACAACTTTATTAAAAAATGAGTTTTACTATAGGTGGGAAGAGGGAGACAAGTTATTTGTGTGTGGAGTTGACAAAGGAATATTTTTTTTTGTGGACGGGACAGTTTTAAATTTACTTATAATGATAAAAACTAACCAACACATATTCTGAAGTTGGGCAGGGAATCAGGTGCAGAGAATGCTCATGGATTAAAAATTATTAGTTTCACTGATATGAAATTTACCTTTCATGGCTGAAAGTGGTCATATATCAACATTTTAATCTGATTCAATCTAATAGGTTGGAGGAACTTGTACAACAGTAGAATCCTCTTGAGAATAAGATTAAAGACATGAGCAGATAAGTTTGTTGATTTGATTCGAGGAAGTTGAAGGTATTCTTACCTTCAACACATTGATCAACAAACACATTACTTCTTTAAAGTAGTAGAAGATGAGATGGAAGGTGATGAGAATTGGAAATCTGAGGAAGATAGAGAAGATGGAATAGTCATTGTGAAAAATAGATGAAGGGGATGTATGAATGGATGAAGGGCAGAATCGAGGGCTTAGAAGTCCCTTCTGCACGTTTATGAGGTGGTCTGGACAGAGTGAGCCAGTTTTCAGATAGTTATAATTTCCCTAGAATGTGGGCAGCATAAATGTTGAAAAAGATATGAGCAAGAGAATTTGATGGAGTTCATGACACAAGTAAAGACTTTGTTTAAACAAGGTACCTAAGGATTGTAAGAGAAAACAAAAATGAGTGTGTGTGTGAACACATGTGTGTGCGTGCACACACGTGTGTATTTTGGCGGTGGCAGCTGATATACTTAGAAACTAGAAGAATAAATGAGTTTTTTAAAAAAAACATTGTGAGCATTAGAAGTAAGATTTTAAGAAGGAGATTTGGAACAGTGATAGAAACCCAAAGTTATGATTCAGGATCATTTCCAGTCATGACAAATACAGGGTGGGGATGAGAGTAATATTTGAAAAGAAGATTATACAGATGAGAACATCAAGGAAATAAATGAGTAGGATGCTGCAAATCTACCACAAAGGCACTGATGCTACCTGGATGATTTTAGGAATTTTGAAAGGAAAAGGAAATTGGGAAGGAAGTACAAAAGTCTTCAATAAATAGGGGACACAACCATGGGGATTATATGGAAAGGTGGTGGATAGCAGAATTGTGTGAACCTCAAAAGAATAAGCCAATTTTATAAGGTCATAGAGAGTAATGGTCCAAGACTGCAAGGCGAGCGAAGACTAAATCCTGAATCAAGCAGTTGTCTTGGAGTGTGGGATAATAAAAGATCTTATCTGAGAAGGCCATAAAGAGTCTTATATCCTGAGGAAAGAACTACATTTCAATTATTCATGGGATTATAGGGAATAGTCAATGAACAAAAAGAAATTTAGGCTATACAGTAATTTGTTAATCATGGAATGTTATTTGAGGAATTGTGAAAGTGTTTATACAGAAAAGACTCATTTGTAAGGAAAAAAATTTTACTTTTTGCAAAAATTATCCAGACATATATTTATTACTAACAATAATAATGAATATACTACATTATTAAGTATAATAGTGACTTCAATTTCTTTTTAAAGAAATTTTAAATGGAATGCATTTAAATATTATCATGATACTTTCCTTTAAAAATACCTAATCATAAATTAACAGATATATTTTTGTCTTGGTAAGTCTTATTTAAAAATACATATGATTAAAATGTGAATTTACATATGTATATGTGTATACATATATGTATACCTTCTGATAAAGTTATAATTGAAATTTTAAACTTGGAATTATGCTTCTTCAGAAATATTACTCTTATTTGGTTTGGTGGCTATCTCTCATCTCATTTTTGTGTATAGTTGTATACTGATAATGCTAAATCCTATAACTCAAGGCACTATGACAGAAAATAAAGGAAGCTTCTTGCTTAAATGGCAAATTTGGTCTCCAAATTAAAATTATTAGGATCTGTGTTCTACATTTATACATTTCACTTGACAAAATACTTTTCTTTCTTTTTTTTTTTAGAGAGAAGGACAGTGAGAGAAAGAGAAAGACAGAATCAATTTTATTTAGTTTTTCATGGACTTTCATTGCTCAGACATGTCATTGTGTACGTGGTGCTGGGGTTTGAACTTGCGTACCCGCGCATGCAAGGCAAGCGCTGTAACCGCTAAGCTACTGCTCCAGCCCTGACAAAATACTTGTATGCCTAATGTTAAAAACAACATCCTTGACAATATACATGGAAAATAAATTAAAATTCACTCCTGTGTATTACTACATGAAAAAGACTTCATTCTTTCTGTATTAGTCAAAAAGACATATAAAATAACTCCAAACCTCACTGTACAAATGAGATCATCTGGGGATGTACTGTGCCTCGATGATTATGGCACTTGCCTGGCATGCATGTGGATCTGAGTTCAAACCCTAACACCATGTACACTACTAAGTGTCAGAGCAACAAAGTCTACATGAAAAGCTAAATAAAATTGATTCTCGAGTCTCTATCTCTCTCACTGTTCCTCTCTCTTAAAAAAAAGAAGAAATGAGATCATTAGGAAATCAAATAAGGATTAAATGCTATAGATGTATTTACACTTATTTATATTGCTACTAATACACTGTGGCTTTCTAGGAAAGTTAATAAAATATTTCTGTGTAAAAGGGAGTCTATAAAAATGGTGTTAAATCCATCTGAGTCAAGTGGCGAAGACCCAAACAATCAGGAAATGAGGAGTTGTTGGATGGAAATTAGTCCCAAATAAATATAAAGAACAATTAGATGGTTCAACTAGCATATATGTTGCAAGCATTTTACTCAGTACTGGCATGTGCAACAAAAAAATTAGAGTGTTTAATTCATATTACTAACAGGTGACACAAACTGATAAAGATCTGTTTGTGTGTTCCAAATGGAGAAAAATCCTCCAAAGCACTGATTACTAATGAGAAGAGGAGAAATGGATTTTCTACACCTCTGCACCAATCTTACCCTCATTCCTCTTTACTCTGAATCACAAAGCCGAGGAAAACAAAATCCAGTGCCGCACAAACATATAAAGCTGGCTTAGTAATCATCTTACTAGAAAGTAATACATTGGAATTTTCAAGAACTTTGGTACTGGAGTGGAAAATTTTTAAAATCTTGAAAACGGAAGGTAATAGAAATGTAAAAACCTAAATACTTTCTGGGTTTGTTAACCAGATATAGGTCTTCTGCTTTCCAAGAGTTTTATTTCACTCTATTTTTCCCAGTTTCCTGCCTTTTATGTCACTGACACTTATCTCTTTACCTTTCTGTTGAATTTATTTTGCCTTTAACCAGTTGTAATACAAAAACTGATGTTTAGATTAGTCCTAATAGAAATTTAATTTGAACTGCGTGCTCCACCCCAATGCCAAGAATGGCTTCTGGCACATAATAGTACTTGAACCAATGCACAGATGTGAAAGAGAAATGGATTAATTAAATTATTTTTATACTGATTGGCATTATCATTTTCTCCCATATGGATTAGAGAGCATTTTAAGTAAAAATAGAAACATAAGATATTAATAGTAATCATCTAAAATATAAATCTAATGGTCTGTAAATAAGACTAATTAATATGAAAAGTTTGATTTTATTTCTTTTGTTTTGTCTTTTAAAAATAAACCTTAATTTGTAGTGAAAAGGTGAGAAGGTGGAAAGAGGAAAATTTTGTATTATTTATTTTTTTAATTGATGCATTATAATTGTACATAAAAGTAAGATTCATTGTGGTATATTCATACATACATATAACACAGTTTAGTCAAGTTCACAAAAGGGGAAAGTTTTAAATTTTTGAAAAGAATTAAATCTGTTAGGGGTGTTGTGGTCTAGAAATCCACTGTTTAATTGAGTTTTATATACAAATACCCAGTTATTCCTAATGAAGGAAAGAATGCAACTCTGGTTCTGAACCATTAACAACAATAACAAAAAAATTATAATTCCCTCATTATCCTGAGTAAATTGTACTAATTTTGCTTCATATTTTTAAGTAAATAACTAATGTTCACTAATGTCAAAAATATCAAAAATGCAAAATGGATCAGAAAGTAAAATTAGGGCTAAAATGCTTTAGATTTATTTTCTATAGATTTCAAAATCTATTGAAATACAAGAATCTTAGAATTATTTGTTTGCTTCTCTCTTTTAATATGCTTATGTAAAATTATTCCTATATTATTTCTTAATTTTTACATTTTAAATGGCAAAGCATGTCTGAAAGGACACTATAATTCTTAATTTTTTGAATTTCAATTATATTTATCAGTTTTAGAATGAGGGTTAAATACAGTACTTCCTACACAACCAGGAAAATCCTCTTTTTCTTATGTATCAATTTACTGCACAATTTATGATGATCACAAGTAGCATCATTTATTCTAAACTCTTGAATGAGGGTGAGAAACACTTCCTCGTTTCATTCCACAGCTGTAAAATTACAAATCCACCCCTGGCTCTCTGTTTTCTTTCTCTTTCTCTCTCTCTGTGATTATCTCATTGTCACATTAAACTTTTCAATTAAAAATCCAATACTAAATTAAAATTCAAACTAATCCAACAGTTTCAGAATTTTTATATATATTGTACTATTTCATTAGAAGCTTGTTTGATTGTTCAACAAATAAATTTCTGAATAAAAAATCATTATTAGCATGGTGTCCTGGAAGAGTATTATTACTATGCAATTTTCTCTAAGAAAACAAGAGCAAAAATGATTAGATTGTCAATTCAGAATAATTTCCAGTTTGCATTGGAAATCAAAAATATAAGGCAAATCTTTAAAACATGAAATAAAATTAAACTTACTGATACATCACACACTGGTGAGCATGTAAATTCCTCCACCTCTGTGCTGCTGTGTGATTTCTCCTCAAATGTGTACTCTTTCATTTGTAATCTGACTGAAGTCAAGAATACTTAAGGATTTAAATGAAACTAGTTTTACAAGTTGGGATGGGTACCTGTTAACCAATAGTATGGTTTGAGGTGAAGACTCACTTGATAAATCTTTGTTACAGGAACTTAAGAATTTCCTGGTTCTGGCTAATTAAAATTAAGTGAGAAACAATTTCCAGTCTGAAACCTAAGCAACACCCTTTGAGACCTTTAGAAGTTTTGTATTTGTTTTTCAAAAGGTAGCAGTCTTCCTTCTGAGTCAGTACAAGTCTGGTCTCAGGTCTATCTCTGCAAGATGCAAGCTTGAATAAGATCAGAAGTTTTCGCAAAACTTTCAATGGCCCTTGACTAGTTATTCTTGGTGCAATGACACAGTGCTTATTATATCTCACTCAGTAGGTCATTTGTATCTATTCTAAAGGGAGATCCTGTTTAAGGCAGAAAAAGTAATATACATTTTCAGCCAAGTGCTATCTTGAAGGTATCACTGTCTATTCTCTTTTCTCTTTTCTCAACTTTTTAGCCACATAATTGTCTATTTTCTTTGACTTAGCCAAGTTTTCTCTTGATCCAATTCTTTTTTTCTCATTAAGTTTTGGGCTCACATGTATAAAATATCTTTTCTTTTCCCTATAATACATTTTGTAACTCAAAATCCACCTTACCATTAGTAATTAGAATCTATCTACACTGGGTCTATGGACTTGAAAGCCTGTATTCTAGGGCTCTTTCCTCTAATTTCCCCATATATCACACTATCTATACAATGCTTTACCTAAATATTTTCCTTCAAGTAAGCTTTAGTTTTGCTTACTTTCAGTTTTTTGGACCCCAATCTTCTATTAGTGAATGATTTGAGGTTTGAAACTGAGATGTCTTTCTATGCATTGATTAGCACCCCTGTAAACACTAAGGCATTCTATATTTATTGAGTCTTGTCATCATTCTGTCAGTTAATATTCCTATTTATTTTTCTACTCCTTCTTCATTTGAAACAATGTTTTTGGCAAAACAGAACATGTTATAATTACAATCCACAAGTTTTAAATTGGCTAATAAATTTAAAATTCTACTCTTCTATCAAGTTTCTATTATGTTTGATAACTTACCACAGCTTAGGTGCTTAAAACAATAACCATTTATTGTATATGTCAGAAATCCAGGTAAGCTCAACTTTTTTCCTCTTTAGATCCTCAAAAGTTGAAAGGAAAGTATGTGTCTGATTGGGGTTAAGAATTACTTCCAAACTCCTTTTGGATTAACTCAAAGTTAACCTGATAGTAACTGTTATGATCTCAATGTTTGTGTCTTGTACCCCTGCTGCATTTTCATATGTTGAAAACTTGACCACTAAAGTGATGGTAGAAGGAGGCAGACTTTGGGAGCTAACTTGATATGAATGTGCTTAAAAGTTCTAAATGATGCTTGTAAAATCAGCCCCAGAGAGCTGCCTTACCCCTTCTACCATATGAGTATTCAGTGCGAAGGTGCTATGTCTATACAACAGCCTGAATCTGTCAGTATTTTGGCATGAAGCTTCCCAGACTCTAGAACTATGAGAAATAAATGTTTGTTGTTTGTTAGTGCAAATTAAACACAGGGATATGGTAAATTGTTAATACAATTTCAGAAAGCAAACTTGCTTAAAGTCATAAGGAGGGAAGGATATCTATAAATAGGGATTTTGTAGTGCATGAGGCATCATGGTGTGCTTAGGGCATGACAAATGCTTTTGGAAAATGAATAATGGAGGCAGAAGTGGCAAAAGAGAAGGAGCCAAGATGGAGATGATAATTATAAAAATTCTTGTACATCAAGAAAATGAATTTTGCCTTTGCCTTAGATGTCAAAGTCTCTTACCTTACTTTTAGCCATATCCATGGCCATCTTTGTCAATCTGATAAAAATTATGAACCTCTTTTCATAATAATGTTTTAGATGCATAAAATAGAATACATGGAATTATAAAGTAACCAATTTAATGAAATACAGTCATCAAAGTATTTTGAAAAATTGTGATGTACAAATAAATCAACTTCTTTATCAGCATATTAATTAATAGGATATGGCAATTGTGCTGGGACCTGGGAGACTGGGTGACTGTGTGACGGCTGGTATGTAGGCAATGAGAATTCACCAACCCAAAGAGAAGCAGTTAAGAGTTTGCTGGAGGAAGATACATTGTAAGGGTGAAATGCTGACATAACAAAGACATCTGTCCATAGACTTGGATGGGGATCTGGGCTCATTTGCACTTATGAGTTTTTTGTTTGCCTTTGGCAGAATTTTTGCTAGGAGTGATTTATGCTAAGCCAGGGGTGATTGACAGATTCCTATACCTTGCCTGTAATGCTTATTGCATGTGTACCAAACACTTACTCCTAGTTTTTTTTTGTCTGAGATACAACTAATATATATATATATATATATATATATATATATACACATAATATATATATATATATTAAGACTATATATATATAGAGAGAGTCTTAAACAGAGACTTATCCTTCTTAGGTTACTCTAGATAAAACTTGGAGTCTCTGCACATGCTCCTCAAGATGGTTGGACAGTCTTTTAAAAATCAAGATCTTGTTTAAACTTCAAGGGAGTTAGTTCCTCCAATATGAGCAATGGGACAAGGTGAAAGGGAAGTCCTGCTGATTGAGGTGAGGTAGGAATTTGGACATGGTTCTTAATCTATCTTGCCTCATTTCCTCCTAAGAGGAATTGTCCCAAAATTTCTTGAAGGGATAATGAGGAAGGAAGTTCCATCGTCTCAATCTTTCTTTCTGATAGATTTGGTCATTGTCTCTTCGTAAGTCTGGGCCTTGCCTCTTCCTAGTACTTGGGGTTGTCCCAAGCCCTGAAAGTTGCTGCCTGACCAGTCTGACAATGCACAGTCAATAGTGAGAACAGGAGTAAATCACTGTTGAGCCATCATCTGGGGCTGCATAGTCTGAAAGAGGAAAGAAATAAAATAAATGAGCAGGTTAAAAAGTCAAAGGCCAAAGCATAGGAGGAGGAAAATGAAGAGCAAAGGAGCTAGGAAAGGGAAGATACATGAAAATATTTTCAGTCCAAGAGCAAATAAGAAAGATATGAGCTGAAGACTTCAGATTCTCTTAATTTTTAAATGATTTGGATATTTTCTTTGATGACCTTCAAGTTTTCTTCAACTTTATCAATGGTATTTATCCAAAACTAGCAGGTTTTGTTGAAGACTACATAGAACTTTCCTGCTTCCACCATAAAGAAGTCTAAACCTCACCAAATTTGAAGGACCATGCCAGCCAGGGATTGATAGCCATCTGGTTTTCTTCAGTGGCAGTTACAGTAGCCTTCCAAGACTCATAAACCTTGATAGTTAGACTAGGGTATCAATAGTTCAAGGAGTGAGAAACCTACGGACCAGAAAAGGCCTCTAAAGATAGAATGTCTTTTTCCAAGGTTTCTAATTTGCAAATCAATAAATGTGATTCATCTCTTAGACAGAATTAAGAATAATAATCAAATGATCATCTCAATTTATGCAAAAAAAGGCCTTCAATAAACTGCAGCACCCATTTATGCTTAAAAGTCTAGAGAAGATAGGGATCAAAGAATCTTACCTTAAAATTGTAAAGGCCATGTATGACAAAACCTCAGGTAGTATAATACTAAAAGGAGAAAAGCTGAGAGATTTTCCACTAAACTTAGGGAAAAAAACAAGGCTGCACACTCTCACCGCTTTTATTCAGTATAGTCCTCAGAACCTTAGATGAAGCCATCAGGCAAGACAAGGAAATCAAAGGGATAAGAATAGGAAGAGAGGAAATTAAAGTATCTCTTTTTGCTGACAACATGATTTTATATCTGGAAGATCCAAAAAACTCCACCAGAAAACTACTTGAGCTTATAAACAGATTTAGCAATGTAGCAGTCTGCAAGATCAATACTCATAAATAAATAGCTTTCCTATACACTAACAATAATAGGGCATAAGAAGAAATCAGGAAATTGGTTCCATTCACAATATCCTAAAAAGAATAAAATACTTGGGAATTAATCTAACAAGAAAGTAAAAAACCTCTACAGTAAAAATTATCCAACGCTGAACACTGAAATTGAAGAAGACCTGAGAAGATGGAAAAATTTTCCATGCTCTTGGTTAGGCAGAATTAATATAATTAAGATGTCCATTCTTCTAAAAATGCTAAACAGATTCAATGTATTCCCATCAAAATATCATTATCATTTTTACAGGTATTGGAAAAGCAATTCTCAAATTCATTTGGGACAAGAAATCTGGAGTAGACCAAACAGTACTAGGCAAGAAAGACAAAACAGGTGGTTTTGCAATACCAGATCTAAAATTATACTATAGAGCTATAGTAACAAAAGTAGCATTGTGTCTTGTTATCAAAACAACAATGAAGACCAATGGACTAGAACAGAACACTCATACAAACCCAAAAATCTTTAAACATCTGATCTTTTGACAAAGGAAGTCAAAATATAACATGGAGGAGACCCATCCTATTCAACAAGTGGTGCTGGAAAAATTGGACAAGTATTTGCAGGAAGTTGAAATTAGATTCTTATCTCTCACCTTGCACAATAACCAAATCAAAATGAACCAAAGAACTAGGAATTAAATGAGCTACCATTCAACTGCTAGAAGAAAAGTTAGGACCAACACTTCAGCATATGGGAGTTGGCAATGACTTCTGCAACAAGATTCCCAAAGGGAAAGAATTAAAAGTCAGGAATTACTTATTGGGATCCATTAAATTAAAAAGCTTTTGCTCAGAAAAGGAATTGATAAAAACTGTCAAGAGAGAGAACCCACAGGATGAGAGATAATTATGGCCTGTGATTCTTTGACAGAGGACTAATATCCAAAATTTTCAAAGTACATAATAAACTTAACATCAAAACCACTAACAATCCAATCATAAATGAGCCAGAAAGCTAAACAGACACTTCGCAACAGAGGACATTGAGAAAGCCAATGAATACATGAGAAAGTGTCCTAAATCCCTAGGAATCAGAGAAATGAAAATCAAATCTGCATTAAGATTTCACCTCACTCCAGTCAGACTGGTAAAGATGAAGAGTACAAACAGTAACAGATGCTAGATGGGTTGTGGGGAGATAGGAACACTAGCACACTGTTGGTAGAATGGCAGACTGCTACTGCCACTCTGGAAAGCATTGTGGAGACTCCTCAAAAAATTATGTATTTTGGGCTGGAGCGGTGGCTCAGTGGTTTCGGCGCTTGCCTGGCAAGCAGGAGAACCCGGGTTCAAACCCCAGCACCACGTACACAACTGAGTATTGGAGCAACTAAGGCCATGTGAAAAACTAAATAAAGTTGTTTCTCTCTTTCTCTGCCTCTCTCACTGTCCCTGTTTCTTTAAAAAAAAAAAAACATGTATTTATCCACACTATGACCCAGCTACCACTCTTCTAGATATTTTCCCACTTGAGTTAGAATCAGCACATTACGGTGACACAGCAAAATCAATGTTCATAGCAGCTCAATTTACAATAGTTAAATTATGGAATGAACTCAGATGCTTTTCACTGGTAGAATGGATCCATCATCCATATATACATAAAATGGAGTATGCATTTTATGTATACACAAATACTTATATACATAAAATGGAGTTTTATATACATAAAATATAGATAAAATGTAGTTCTACTCAACTATTAAAAAAGAATGATATTTTAGCCATTGAAGGTAAATGATGGCAATGGAAGAAATCATGGTGAGCAAAGTTAGCCAAACCCAAAGAGTCAAGGATTGAATGTTTTCCTTCATTCGTGGAGGCTGGAACTAAATCCAGGCTCAGGTGAAAGGTCATCAAACCCATGTTTTGGGCCCACCAATAGCATAGCAACACATAATCTAGGGAAATCATAGAAATGTAGAGGGGTAGGGGGAGAGGCTGGGAGATGTGAGAGGGAGGGAAGATAGGGAGGGATCTAGGGAGACAATCAACAAGGTAGCATACTTTATCCCCCTGAGAAGTTAAATATCATGTATGCAATCATTTAATTCTTAAAAATTCACAATCATATATATATATATATATATATATATATACACACACACACACACACATATATGTATATATACATATATACTCAATTATATTTGTTAAGGGCATAACATAAAAGAATCAAGTAGAGTGTGAGCTATGTGGGTAGGTATGGTTTAATGATCAAATGCATATCATATTGTTACTTTATATGAATTTATGATTGTAAAATAAGTCAACTCTTAATTAAATACATATATATGTATATAAAATAAAACTAAAATAGAAAAGAAAAAATCCAATCAACCAAAAGGAGCTTATGAAGTCTGTACATTATGTGCCTTTAAGAAGAGGAATCCTAAGACTTAAATGTCACTCTTTCCTCTCCCAGGTGCACTATGATGGGAGTTCTGAATCTTTCTCTCACTTTTGTTTTTAATAAAATTATTACTGAATTGCTTACCTTTGTGGCATTTGTGGTGTTCATTCTTTCACTCAATGGAGCAAACACCCAATTTGACTCCTGCCAATAACATGCCCACACAATAACTCTTTATAACCTGTCAGTTTTTACTTATTTTTGATAAAACTGACACAAGTCTATATCTCAGTTACATTGAAAGAACCAGTGTCTTTTTGTGTTTTCTTTTAAATGTCCATGTGTTACTGTACTTTGGCTATACTTTCCTTCCAAAACTAAATTGGTCAAAAACAACTTGTTACTATCTACATTTAATGTTTGCTGAGACTCCTCAGGGGTCACACTTGGAAAATTGTCAGAAGCCTCTTGGCTCCTTAATTTTTTTTCTCTAACAAAGGTGTCATCTGCCAGGCTAGGTCAGGGTCTTGCTGACAAGCTTTGTCTTACTTTAGAAGCATCAGAGAAATTTACCTCCCCAAAGACCCTCCTTTATGCAGAATGTGTATTGGTTGGCTTCCTGTGGTTGTCTTCACAATCCCTCTGATCAGTATGTCAAGTAACACACTGGAAATGCAGGGCCATTAGATAGACCCCATCATTCCTTGAGTCCTGGTCAATTTTACAGAGTAAAGTGGCCCAAAATACTGGCCACTTTCTCCTTAGTCTTTCTACTTCCTTGTGTTTGGTCTCCAAATTCTGGTTTTCAACATCCAGCAGGACAGTTTTGCCAGTCTTGACGTTGGAATAATGGATTTTAACTTTAACATCTACAATTTATAGTCACTGCTTCTGTTTAATTTCAGTCAGTATTGGTACGGGGAGTTAGCATCATATTCTACCTGTCCTTTACATGGTGATTTTTCTTAAATTAACTCAGGTTGTTCTATCAGAAGTAGTATTTCTGCAAAACACTAGCAAAAAATAGTTATAAAGTTTTAAAGAATTAAATCAGTAAAAGTGAAAATATATTTGTTTGTATAATAGTTTCAAACAAAGAAGCATAATTTCTATAATAACACTAATGCATCCTTGGTATCTTCTTATCCTTTACAAAGGCCCCATGTTTATCAACTCAATCACATTCCATATACTCTACAAGTTCTACTTTCTTTTAAAAGTCTTTTAAAACCTTTAAATACCTTTTATAATTTACACATTTTAACAGCTAATTTTAGGTTACCCGTGAAAATGAAAATATTAGACAAGACTAGTTAATATTTTAAAAAAAATTCCTAGGGGCAATAGACATTCACTTTAAACATTTATAGAAACCAATGTTCTCTTGTTTGGATGACCACACAGAAAAATGTGCGAGTTAGTAATTTTAAAGCCATTTTTATTCTGAGTTTTTTAAACCAATTTAAGTCTATAACATAAAAGGCATTTGGATCCATTCCTTTTTTAAAAAAAAAGAATTATGGGCACTTATTCATCTATAAGCCAGTTTTGGTACCATGTATACAATATATAGACACAAGCATATATACAATATACAATACACAGGTGTGCACAAACATGCATAAAAATAGACAGGAAACAAAGTCTTTATAGCTTTTTACTTGTTATTAGTTCTGCATAAGTAACAGAAGAGTTAATTTGTTACTCTGCTTCTATCAGATTTAACCCTTTTGATATTGAAAGAGAGCCTGCCAAAGATTTTTACATCAGGGAAGGACCTGCACAATTGGGGATGTTAGGAGTAGAGTCTGTCAGCCACAGTGGTTGCCAAAATCAAAAGTTCAGGTGGTCACTCATCCTCCATGGGGGCAGATTCACTCCCATCACCACTGATTATTCTCCTTCCTTTGGACTCTCCAAAGAAGAAGAATTCTTTCTTTTTCCAGTGTATTTGAGAGTTGAACCTTGCATAATAGGCCTACAAATAAAGACAGAATGAGTCTAATTACAAATTCAAAATTGTGATGACTATAAATACATTTTTTTAAAAGAGAGAGGGATAGTGAGAGAGAGGGAGAGAGAGAAAGACAGAACCAAATTTTATTTAGTTTTTCATGTTGTCTTCATTGCTCTAGCTCTTTGTTGTATATGTGGTACTGGGGTTTGAACCTGCATCCTTGAGCATGCGAAGCAAGCACTGGAACTACTGAGCCACCATTCCAGCCCCTATAAATACATTTTGATATATATGCAACAATGATTAAGTGAAACAAAAATTGATTCTTTCTCTTTGTAACTAAGTCATTGGTACAACTTTTGTTACTATTTGCATTTGTGTGCATATTTTATAATTTAGGGAAATACTAAATTTCTGTCAAAAGTTAGCAAAAAGGAAGATATTTCTTTCTAAATTGGGTGTTAGATTAAATATGTCTGCTTTTGGAGGTGAGAAATGTGTTGGTGTGCTTTGTGTTGCTATAGACTGAGCAATTTATAAAACTTGTTTACTTATCTTGTCATTCTGGAGACTGAGAAACTAAAGAGCATGGTATTAGTTCCTGGTCAGCATCTAGTGAGGGCTGTTTTGGTTCCTTGTCCCATGGTGACTCAAGGGAATACAAGCGAACCTGTGCAAAAGAGGAAGCAAGAGAGACTAGACTCATTTTTATAACAACCCATTCCTGTTATAAATTAATTAATTTATAGAATCTTCACCTTCGTGATCTATTAATCCCCCATTAGACCTCAGTTCTCATCACTCAACTTTGGAGGATACATTCAGACCACAGCAGGGGCATTAAAGTTATTTGAAATAGGTGCAAGAGAATGGACTAAAGTGGTTCAAGAATGAAGGAAGATGAATTTGTTTTTCTTCACAGAGTCCAGGAGATGATGGGAGTCTGAAAAAAAGAGTATTATGAGAAATGAAAGAAGAGATTCAGTGTTTTTTTTTTTTTAAGAGAGAGGGACAGTGAGAAAGTGAGAGAGACAGAATAAATTTTATTTAGTTTTTCATGGCCCTTGTTGCTCTCAAACTTGTGGTGTATGTGGTGCTAGGGATTGAACCTGTGTACTTATGCATGCCAGGCAAGTGCCATAACCACCAAGCCACTGCTCCAACCCGAGATTCAGTTTTTAATGACAGAAGTTACTGATATAGGTGAGGAAGAGGTTATTTCCAGATTCGTAGTGTGGTGCTTAAAGGCACAGGCTCTGAAGATACTCCTCATTTCTTCCCTCTTCCCGCTTCCCTTGTGCCCTTCCTTCCTTCTTTCTTTACTATGGAGAGAAAACTTTTGAACATTTTTACAGGCTTCCTGTTTTTATTTAATTTTATATTTATTAATTTTATAGTTCATTCTAATTATACATAATAGTGGGATGCACTATGATATTCTCATATATGCCTATAGCATAATTTGTTATGTTTCAGTCTCTGTATTTTCAATTTTCCTCCTCTCTTGTTCACTCAATTTCCTTCTACTCCTCTACTGGTCTCTCTTCTATTTTCATTTTTTCCCTTTATTATCTCTAGCTTTTGCATATGAAAGAATATATACAACACTTGAATTTTCTAAGTCTAGTTTATTTCACTTAGTGTGATGTTCTTCTGTTCCATTCTTTTTCCTGTGACTAACATAATTTTTTTCTTTTTCACATTTGAGTAAAACTCCATTGTGTGTGCATGTGTGTGTGTGTGTATGTATGCATGTGTGTGTATATATATATGTGTGTGTATATATATGTATATATGTATATATACATATATATACATATATATGTATCACATTTTCTCTATTCATCTGTTAACCAGACACTGGCTTGTTTCCATAACTTGGATATTGTGAACTGTGCAGCTATAATAAATATGGGTGTGCACATTTCACTGCAGTATGCAGACTTTAATTCTTTGGGATAAATATTGAGGTATGGTATATCTGGGTCATGTGATGGCTCCATTCGTAATCATTTAAGGAACCTCCGTAGGAATCTCCATAGCCATTGTGCTAATTTACAATTACACCAACAGTGTAAAATGGTTTCTTTATCCCCACAATCTTTCCAGAATTTATTATTATTTATAACATTTTTAGAAGGTACTTGATGAAAACATAGAGAACAAAAATACTGCAGAGAGGGAGTAAATGATGGACTGAGATATAGGGCGGAACAGAAGGAGGTAGTAGTACAATGGAGATTCTGGTTAACTGTGAAAAAGCACTTTGGTGCAACAGAAGGAAGGAGGCAAACAACACAAACATTTATTAGTATGGAAGTGATACCACGGAAATTTTGGAAAATCTCTTCTGTCCTTTTATTTACTTACTTTCCCCCAACATAATTATAACCAAGGAGAGTAGGGAAAACCTGGGCTAAGTACTGGTGATGGGGAAAATGTTGAAACTTCTTGAAGCAGGAGTTCCAATAAAAGAAGAATAGAAGCATGTCTTCAAAAGAAAACTGAAAGAATTGTCAGGTGCCATCAATGATAAAATTTAAATGAGATACTCCAAATTTATAACGATATTAATATGTGTGGTTAAATAAATTTACTCTAATTCTGCCCACTAGTTTCAGGCATAGGAGAGCCAATGAGTTCTGGGATTCATCTAGGGCTAGTAATTCATGGATTGATAGGCTGCAAGATAAGGACGAGGGAACTGACAATGATAATTATGAAACAACAGTTAATACTATCTGCAACAAGGTTCAACAGGTTTACAAGGAGGAGAGTGTTTATTCCTAAATACCTTCTGTCCCGCTCACCTCCTCCTAATTCCTATCTACTTTGTGTACCTTCATAGTCTCCCTTCCATTTTCATATATCCCTATTTTGTTTTGTTCTGTCTAGCTTCCACATCTTAGAGAAAACATATAATGACATTTTGAGTCTGGCTTATTTTGCTCAACATGATTCTCTCCAGTTCCAGCTGTTTTACTGCAAATGATTTAATTTTTTTCTTTATGGCTGAACAAAACCCCATTGTGTATCTATATCACATTTTCTTTATCTGTTCATCTGTTGATGGGTTCCTAAACTGATTCTATAACTTGGCTATTCTGAATTGTCCTACTATGAACCTGGGTTTGTATGTATAAAGGATGTTTGTTTGTATAAAGTATGCTGACTTTAATGCTTTTGGATAAATACCAAGGAAGGCCTATAGCTGATCATATGATATGGTAAGTAATTAATTTCTAGTTTTCTGAGGAAACTCCATATTAACTTCCATAGTGGATGTATCAAGTTGCATTCCCACAGACAGTGTAGAAAAAGAGTTCCTTGTTTTCCTGCTTCCTTGCCAGCGTATGTTATTTGTGTTCTTGATGATTGCCATTCTGACTGGAGTGAGATGGGATCTAAATGTTGTTTTTACTTGTATTTGCCTCATCACTAAAGATATTGAAACTTTTTTCTATAAATGTTGGCCATTTGTATTTTTTTAAGAGAAGTATCTGTGTAGTTCTTTTGCCCACGTATCAAAAGGGTTATTTGATTCTTTTTTTGATTTTGAGGGTTTCTATAGTCTGAATATTAATCATTTCTCAGAAGGGTATCTGGGCAAATTTTTCTCCCATTCTGTAGACTTTTTCTTCACATTGTTAATTGTTTCCTTTGCTGTAAATAAGCTTTTTAATTAGATACTATCCCATTTATTGATTCTTGGGTTTGTTTCCTGGACTATAGGAGTCCTATTTAGAAAATCACTACTAGTGCCTATATATTGGAGATTTTCCCCTGTGTATTTTTTGCTAGGGATTGCATAGTTTCTGGTCTTATACCTAAGTTTTCATTTCATTTTTTTAGCTGAATTTCTATACAGAGTTAGAAATAGGGATCTAGTTTCACTCTTCTACATATAGATATTCTGTTTTCCCAGCACTTTGTGTTAAAGATGCTGTCTTTTCTCCAATACATATTCTTAGCACCTTTTCCAAGAATGAGATGGTTTAACTTTAAGGCAAGGAAAATAAAAATATTTTAGTTTTCTACACATTAAAGGCTTCTATAATTTTGTTTGTAAAACAGATTTTCTAATGAATCATTTCAAAGAGCGTAGAGAAAGACACACATTTGGCATTTTAATAAAGTTTAAATCTTTTGTTTCTTCTCATTTAAAAGCATTCTATAGACTTTTTTATTTGTAGCATATCAAGTTCTTGAATTACTTAAAATTATAAGGTTGGTGTGTAGGATGAGAAAGGGAATGACTAAAATATGAATATGAGGGATAAATTTTCCACAGAGTATTAAAACTTGCTAGTTAAATTACCTTAGCAGTTTTGCCTATACTAAAATCATCCTTTATTTCTTTAGGTAGAGCTGGTTTAGTTTTAAAAAGTAAGTTGTTTTCTTAAGTATAAAACTGGTGGTTTGGTCTCCAATATAATTTGATGCATTTAGCTTACCTCACTTTTTCTTTTTCTTAAAACAGGGAGAAGCAGTGGTTTGCTGATGGTCATTTAATTTCACTGATAGGGACTGAAGCGGTGGCCCAATGGTTATGGAGCTTTCCTGGCATGTAAAAGTAAACGAGCTCAAACCCCAGCACCCTAATACACAGCTAAGTGTCAGAGCAATGAAAGCCATGTGGAAAATTCAATAAAAAATTGGTTCTGTCTTTCTCCTCTCTCTCTCTCACACACACACACACCCTTTCACTGTCCTCTCTTTAAAAAAAAATAAATTTAGTGATAATGCTCCTGCCTACTGAAACTGCATAACAATGGAGAGAAGATAGGAATGGATACAAGAATTTCTGAATTCTTGTCTGATACTAGGTGTAGCCCACTGTACAGTCTTGCACATATTCACCTGGTCTTGATATCATATTACTCAAAATAGGAGATTGATGTGGATCTCTTAGGTTCCTCCCAGTACTAACTGCTATGAGTTAAGCATTAATTTCAATAATTTATAATGAATTTATATTTAATTTCCCTGATTACATGAAGAAATGTCTCCTACACATTCTTGGTCAAAAATATATTAAAAGAGATACAGATTTATTCAATTGAAAGGGCATATTCCCACTAATATATTTTTGTTGTTCCCATTGAATCATGAGGATGTCACTGAGAATTAGTTAACCATTAGCAAAAATTTTGGTCCAACCATCCTCTAGCACTATATACTTAACCCTGTAGTTCTCATGGTACTCAAATTTCGTTTAATATTTTTAGAGATCATGTTTTTTATTATTTACTAGCAGATCATAGATTTGATCTGTCTTTTAAAATAAATTTGACAAATTATAGGCTTTTTCTATAAGAATATGTGAGTGTTAATATAGTATCATCACACAGAAGGCTAAGTTTTGTGGGGTTTTTTTGGTGGTTGTTGTTTGTTTTTAACCACAAATATATTTGAAAAATTCACAAGCATTAAAAATGCCAACCAACACTGTAAAAAAAAGTCAAGCTTATTTATAATCTTCATGCATTTTCAGCACCAGCTGCATTAATATCAGCTTACAATAATATACTTTGCATTTTTAACCAATACATAAATAGTCTTTGATTTTTCATCTTTATTACTCATCAAGGAAGCCTCACAACATTGCCATGAGGTAGATAGCTTATGTCCCACTTAGCTGAAGGAAAACATGAGGTAAAATGATATGACATGATTCCTAGAACACCATTCAATTGATTAAATAACAAATTGTCAAAATAAGACATATAAATCCTCCTTTAAAATATGCACTTTTCCATTGCTTAGCTTTCCTTATTACCTATCGTATTTATTTTCATCTGTGTTAAAATGTTCATTGAATTGAAGTATAGAAATATTTAAATACATATACGGAGTTTCACAGATATTTATTCACAAAGATTATCACAGTTTTGTGAAAATAAATAAAATTACACTTAAGTATACATCCATTGTTTTAGAATTTACATGGAGCATTGCAATTTGATTTTTGAGACAGGTTTGTCTTTATGTACCAGAAGAGGGATTTAGCTTTAATATAAAAAGTCCAACATTGATCAAGCCCATCTTTAATAACGTCAAATATTCTTTTGAAAGCTTTTTATTTCTGTGCTATATGAAAAGTACAGGAGCTTAAAATTAAGGAAATTGAAGAATTTATATTTTTACTCTGCTTTTTTCTGATGATACTGAGTTGTTCCTAGTCGTTAACACAGCAATTTCATATTTCCTTTTAAAAATGAAGTGTGCTTTCATGACCCCTATGTGCCTATATTTTTAATTGAGGAGTAAATAACAACAGCTAGGGGATTTTATTAGTCATGTTTATCTTATTTGCATGTATTACATAAAACACATATATATGTAAACTAAGAAAACAAAACTTTGAACATTGGATTAGCCAAATTTTTCCTCTGATAAATAAGAGCAAAAAGAATATTGTCTCACATTTGAGGTCTAGGAATGAACACAAATGCATCTATATAGCCACACCCATGGCACCAGATGGTCACCCTGAGTATTTGCATGTAAGCAGACATAGTTCAAAATATATTAAGCAAAATTAAAAGTCATTTTGGTAATCTGTAACTTCACCTAACATTTTTTATAATGTAATTTAAAGTATCCTGAAACTAATCACATCACTTTGGAGAAGCAAAGGGCAAGTTTTAAAAAGTACAAGTTTTATTGAGACCAAAGGACATTAATAATGATTAATAGTAGTCATCCATTTTGAAAGATTACTGTGTGCAGACACTTTGATAGGTGTTCTAATTAATGCATTTAGTCCTCACAATAACCATATAAAGTATTACCACTTTTAGTCCCTTTAGAGATGAAAAAGCCAATGAAGAGAGATGTTAAGTAATTTAGTGAAGGGAACAGTTTGTGGCTGAGACAAGGTTCAAACTCTGATAGTCTGTTTCAAAGAGTCTGTGGTCTTTACCACTATACCCATCACCAGATTTTGGACTATATTTAATCCCTGAGGTCATGCATTTATTTGACAAATTCTAGCTCACTTACCTAAAGGTTGCTGAGGCATTTGCTTACCTTTATTTAGTGCTTAGTATATGCTATGCACTGTCCTAATTACACAAATCAGCTCTCACAACCTGATGTTCAGATACACATCTGACCCATTGGAGAGCTGAGAGGAAACTTAAAAAAAGCACCAGATAACATATTTTGATATAGATATTTCTAAACAAATAATTGGAAAATTCATTCCACCAAATATTAGAGTGTTCTTCCCACACTTAATCATTCAAAACCAGCTCTGCTAGCATTTGACCCAATCTTTTTTATCATCCTTGTATTCATGGACAAATGCTCCCAAGAGTTGTCTTCTCCTTTTTGGGCCAACTCTTATTGATGTATGAATGGCAAGATATCTTTAAAAAATAAATCAGAAATGCATCTTAACAACACAACATGCTTCTGGAAGCTAGTTCTTTAGCGCCTAATGCAGTGTTAATGGCAAGTTCAGACACACAATAACGTGCTGTACCTTTAAACCAGGTTAAAGTTCAAGTTATACTGTGGATCCCATGCTTCTCCATTCTAGTCATGAAATGTCCAGTCTTTAGTTCTAGAATGTTTAAGTACTGAATCTTCAGGAAAGACTGCTATTTGATTTTTCTTTTCTAATGGAAGAATCCCAGGTGCTCCAGATGTTACATGAGGTAAGATTGTGGCAGCCTTTCAGTGCTTCACATCCTGTAGAAAATGATGATCCCCATCTTCCATTCAGGGAAACCACTTGTAAGTATTTATCTTGTTAAGAAGTATCACAGTTTCCCATGTAAATGAGGAATCAGTGTTACCTGTCATTTGCATTGTTTTCTTCCCTCATAACAGAGTTTGGTCATCTATACACAGAGTCCACCTCATGATATCAGATTGGTTCAGGTCTCAAGAGTTTCTTGATATCTAGCAAAAGCACTGATTCAAACCAGATGAAACTAAATAATAATATACAATATGCAGGTGTTTCAGTTTTATGTGCCATCAATGTAATTCATAGACTACCCATGCTAGATACCGGTCTTTGAGGCAATCCAGTCTCGATACTTAGTCACTCTTGTGTAGACACCGGGTTTTTTGGGAAGAGCACAAGATTGTCCCCAACTTACTATACCAACAATGTACCAGATGTCATGATTATCATAAACCAGAGGTCCACCAGAATCTCCCTGAAATAAAAACAAACACATATTTGAAATTGTAACTTTCAGTTTAATTCAATAGGAAGGTCATTGCAATCATCTTTTTTCCATAGAGAAAATAAAATGGAAAATGGTACATGGAACACAGCCAAACTATAAATAAATTATATAATATTTCTTTTAATTGAGTTAAACTTTAAAGGTTAACATTCCTTTATGTGAAATTATTACATTATTTATAGTCCATCAACCTTGAATTTTTGTGTTAGTTTGATTTAATAACATGTATTAAATATGAGATTGCTATTTGTGATAGAAAATTTCAATAATTTCTCCTGAATATTGTTAGCTTGTCTATTTTATGGACCTAATTTTGGTCTCCTTTTCTTTTAATACACTGTTTCTAATACATACTTTCTTGATGAATTTTAAAGAAGCTCCTTTAAAACTGTTTTGGAACAGGAAAGATTAAATTAATGAACAGATATACATATAGAGGTTAAAAATATGGACTTAGCTGTTAAACTGCCCAAGTTTCAAGTTCAGTAGTATTAATAACTGGCTATGTGACTTTTGACAAAATAGTTTATCTTTCTGTGCCTCTTCCACTCACTCTTCTATTTGTGCTTTTACTATTTATTGAGTTCCTATTATGTGTCCTAGGAATTTTTAGAGGTGTTTGGGATAGAGTGATAACCAGAATACAAAACTACAACTGTGATATGTACTATGAAAATACAGAATAGGGAAATGTAACTTGTCAGGGAGGATAGGAGATTTCCCCCAAACCCATGAAATGTAATTGAGCTGATTTTTGAAGGAATTGAGGTTGACCATGAAAAAGAAAGTTGGGATGAAATGTGTTCTAGATACAATAATATTGCAAATACTCTGTGGATAAAGGATCTTGGTGTGTGCAAGGGCCTACATATTGCTGGGGTGAGATGTACAAAGAAGAGAATAAGGCAGGCAAGTTGTATGTGATGAGGTGGGGGAGACTAGTCCATGAGGAACCCTATGGGCCATGTTTAGACATTTTTCTTTGTTTTGTTTTGTATTTTAAATAAAAGAAGAAAGTCACTGAAGTATTTTAAGCGGAGTACCAAGGCTTGGTGGTGTAAAGTGAAAGAAGTGAGTCCAAGTGAAGGAAGGGTTGCATGCTTGGTGCTGGAAATAGGGGGAAATTCACCTCTTATGGTTTATATTTTTCTTCAAAAACTGAGTGGAAAAGTCATCTGCTGCAAGTAAGGGGTAAGTAAAAAATGGAAATTAATGAAAGTGTTGGGAAATTTCAAAGAACGGTAGATTTTAAGGAGAAAAAAGAAAAGCAAGCAAACAACAACAAAACAAAATAGAGGAGGGCCATCGATTTTACTATCTAGAACCTCTAGTGGGACCATGGTTCTCTGCGAGGACATTTTTCTTCCAGGAGAATTTAACTAACTGTTTGGGTAGAGGTTAAGAGAGAGAGAAAGAGTTTGAGACTTTGTCAGAAACAGTGGAGAGAGAGAAAGAGGAACAATGAGCTAGGAGTATAAGAAAAAATTAAATAATAGGAGTTGTCAGCAAGATGGAATAATTCTCTTGCTCAACTCTCTATCCTCTGAAATTCAACCAACAACTATCCACACTCAAACCCTGAGCATCTTCAAAAGTCCTTGCCAATACAGAAGGCAAGAGAAGGTCAGTGAATGTCTGCTGATGAAGACATCCAACTGCCCAACTCCATCATCTGAACTTCTACACCACCAAACCTTGGCACTCTGCTTAAGCATACCCTAGGACAGGAGACAAGCCCATGTCACGTGCCCTCTCTCTTCCTCTCTCTCTCTCTCTTTCTCTTTATATGTATGTGTATGTGTGTGTATGCATGTGCAGCATAGTCTATGGCCTTTCTCCACGCATACCTAAATGATAAGTAATGATACCAGAAATCTTTCCCAGTCTTTGAGCCAGGAATATGGCCCTGCCCAACTATACATCCCCAACTGCAGTACTGGTTAGTCAGGGAAGCCAAACTATAACACTGCCCAAAATATCACATGGTATTTCATAAATGTAATATAATTATTATTTCTCAGTAAAAATACTGGAGAATGAAATCTAAGCTGGACAAAAAGAAGAGGAAAGAAAGGGAAGAATTAATGAGTGGGTTGTGAGAAAGAAGAGGAGTCAATGGAATATAGGTTTCTAAGAAGTTGAATAAAGATGTGTTTTACTTAATTATCCAACAAATATCTGCACCAGGCACTGGGAACACAACAGTAAATAAAAACATTTAAAAAATCTCTTCCTTCATGGAACTTATATTCTCATTAGTTCAAAAAGATGCAATAAACCAGGTAAATAAAAATAATACATATTAAATGGTGATAAGGGATTAGGAGAAAAATAAAATAGAAAAGGACACATAAATGTATGTGTAACTCATGTGTCTGGAGTGCTGTTTGTAGGTAACAAAGATTGTATTTGGGAAACTAGTGGTAACTAAAAGATAGGGATATAAGCAGCAGGAAAGATAAGGATGCTAGTTAAATCAGAAGATGAAAATTTGTGCTTTTGAAAATGGAACAGGTTATTTATTTATTCATTCATTTATTTATTTATTTATTTATTTATTTATTTATTTATTATACTAGGCATTGAACCCATGGCCTTGTGCATGCCAAATAAGTGCATTACCACTGAGTTACATCTCCAGTCCAAAGATGGAACAGTTTTTGATGACAATGTATATGACTAGAGTCTAAAGTGGCTGAAGAAGAGTGTAGATCACTGGAGATGAATAAGTCTAGGAACTATGAATCCAACATTTAAATAGGTTAATGTTGATACACAGGGTTTGGGATGGAGAGGAAACTTGTCCTAGGTACCAATGAGAAGGACAAAGGAAAGTGACTAAGAAGATGAGGGATAAAAACATGTATGAGTAGTGAGGATGGATATGAGTGATGTACCCTTCAGAGGACAAACTTCTCTTTTGGTTTTGACTTTAAGAAAATAACAATATATCATAAAAACCTTTGTGTGAACAAAAAAAATAGGGAGCAAGGCTTTAATTTCCTATTTCGTAAAATAGGGATAGTTATAGTATGCTTACATCACATCATACTAAATGAAATACAAAGTAAAATGTTCTTAGCTTTTGCTTTGGCACACATAATACATTGACATGTGTTTATTAAATAAAATTAGCTCCTGGTGAAGTAGATGACATTTGTTTTTTTCCCCAAGTACAATATATGACAGAATTACAACTAGGTAATGGAAAATTTAAAGTTCTGATGTTGACTTTGGACTTACCTTACATGCATCCACTTTTCCTTCCATGAATCCAGCACACAACATGCCCTGAGTTATCAGACCATCATATACATCCTTTCTATTACACACATCATTGCCTATTGTTTCCACCCTGGCTTGCCGAAGTTTATTTTGTGTAGGTCCTATTACACAAACAGATAAACAGTGTGTTATTCATATATAATTGTATCTAAGGCATGAGAGACAGATCATTATATATTTATAGGAGCAAAAGCACAAAATTATTTTATTTTCTATAGTCTAACTACACATGAAAAACCATAAATATACACATCCAAATTTTATATCATATTTGTGGCTCTTTTAAGGCTATATGTAAAAATTATATATTATACTCATTCCTATTTAATGAAAATATTAAAGCTATACTCAAAATATTATGCATGTGCATATTTTTTAATGATGAGAAGGTATATAGTTTTCATGAGATTCTCAGAGAGTTCCATCACATTGATCTTTTCCAGCTGGTATATTTCCCATACAAGGAAACTGAGATCATAGAAATTCATTGATTTTCCAAAAGCTATACAAGTAGAAAGCAGAACACAGCTGCACAAATCTGTTTGCCCTACAAACAGATGCTATTTAGGGGTATCTTGTAGAATGAGATATAAAACAGAGCCCAGGCTGTGATGTCTGCACAGAACAAGGCTAGGGGTTAGGAGAAGAGTGAATTGTGTAATTGATACAGAAAGAAAATGAAGTTAGGGGTCCTGGTTGAAGCTGTAGTTGAGTAGTCATGAGCTATCAGTAAGGGGAGAAAAAATAAAAGACACTTACTAAAAACTCAAAAAGATAAGTTGAATATGCATAGAACATTTGGGGAATTTTTCGTATAACATAATTCTATTTAAAAAAGAACTAGATTAAGTTATGTCAGCATTTGTCTCATAGTTTCTTCAAAATACCTTTGACAGACCCTTAAGTATATCTTATTTTTGCTTTAATACATTAAATTAATCATCTATTTAGAACAGAATAAACTAATACTTATAAATCTGAAGTTCTGATTTTCAATTTAAAAAAAATTAGATTAAATGTCTTTTAACACCACTAAGAGATAGATTGGAGGGAAAATGCATATTTTATTAAATGAAATGAAAATTCTCAAAACATTCATAACTTATTTTCATGTTTATGGTTATCATAAATTCCACTAGAAATAAATGAAACAAATAGAATAAAACTATCTTTAAGATTGTGATTTAAACTATATGCTCAGCAAAAGTATATATATATAAGAAATATATAATTTGTAAGAAGTTACTAGATAGTATTTTGTTCTTTCTTATATCATCAAACATAGGGTATTTTTTCCTTTTATACTAATTTCTCCCTTAATTGTGAACTCAGAGATGGGGCCTTATTTCTTTTATTTTTTAACACAAGCTCCCTGTTCTACCCAGGGCCACACATTTGGGAAGCATCACCATTATTTTTATGAAAAGATGTAAAGGGTTCTCTAAGACAGGCTTGTTCAACCTCAAGACACTTTTGTGCTAAGAAAATTAGATTGCAACTACTCACCATCATCTACAATGGAACCAAATCCTGTGACAAACACACTTGTTTTAGGCGGCAACTTCATATATGAATCTGGGAGGCAAACTCTCTGGACTATATTTGAAAACTCAACTCGAGTAGTGAGCTGAGCCAAAGCTATGTCATTTTCATTTGTTTCTCTATGGTAATTTTCATGGAGGATAATTTTCCCCAGACTTCGTTTCACTGCAGGTGGTGTTATAGTTGTACCAAATGTAACAATCCATTGACTTGGGTCTTTATTCCTACAAAAAGTTAAGAGGTAAAATTTATAATGCATAAGTTTATCTTAAAAAGGATTGAGACTGTAGTTTTCCCCCAAGTATTGGAATTATGCTTCTGAAGATCCTTATGGTGAAAGAATTTACAGTTGGTGACTTTTTGAGAAATATATTCCCTATGATTAATATAATTAATTATGTGCAATTAATTAGTGTGAACTAATATCTCCATTTTTTTAAATCCTGGCTTCTTAGAAACTCTTTAGGTTGTCTTTCTTTTTGAATCTCAGTGGACCATGAAGAAATTTTTATTTTTTTTTATATAATATACACACTAATAGGCATTTCCCCTCTGCATCAAATTCTCTATCCATTCTTATTTTGTGGCTCACTTATTGGCTCTTTTTTAGTGGAATTTACTATGATATTTGAGTCTAACTATAATTTGTCTGCTTTAGAAGCCCATGTGTGTACAGATTTGTTTCCTAGCCTGCAATCCTTCTCCTCCCTGATGGTTAAGGGCTAAGCAGCCCTACCTTAAGCCCTGCTTCCACAGTCTTTGATAGAGCATGATTAGTCCCTCTTACTAAGGCTCACTTCACACAGGTGCTTTCCTCCCCCACAAAGTCACATCACAGGTAGTCTACCTGCCTAATCATCTCTCTACCTCCCTAATTCTTCTCCAGAGTCTGTTTCACTCTTTTACAAATTATTCCCATCAACAATGATTGGACCTATGTAGAAACTTGGAATTCTCTGGGTGAAAGAAAATGACAGAGAAGGAAATCACACAGAGATTAAAAAAGGGATTTCCTCTTCCATGAGGGATTATTGTGTTGATGAGTCATCAATTTTTATGAGTAATGAAAACTTGAAAGATCAGTGTTTTTCAAAGTACTCTGCATTGCCCCAGAAATCAGCGGGAAAAACCCAGAGAAAATTCATCTGTCTTAGTTATTTTCATATTAAGAAAAGATTTTTTTCAAAGCATAAACCTTATTACTAGAACCTGAATTTGAAAAATAGACACTAGATACTAGAAGTCTGGGAGATATAATAGCGTCTATGACTCCAGACCTTAAGAAACTCACAATCTAATTGTCATCCCTTTATGAGTTGTCAATGAGAGAAGAAGCCTCATATATTAGGCCCAATGCCACATGCTTTGTTAATAAGGACATTGAAACCTAGAAGCTCAGGGATTTGTACATGTGAGTATCATACCAATCAGTGAGTATCAAAAGGTAATAGCCAGGTCTCTAGGTACCTCATTAAGAATTTTTTCCCCACCCACACTGCTTTTCAAACATAGATAGTTTTTCATGGACACAAAATTGCTAAGAGTTGTCTTAAACACAATTTTAAAAATATAGTATTTCTGCAGAAAAATACATTTGCAAAAATTTAAAACCTATTTGGATAACTGTTACATTGTCTTCAAAATATATCTCTTTCCTTTTTCACAATGGTATATCACATTGTTCAACTACATTCCAAAAATTGACCCATCTTCTCCAGGATAATCACCTTACCTAACCTTTTGTTATTATCTCCATATAAAGTATGCTATAGTTATGTCACCAATATTTGAAAAAATTCGTCCTTTGACATCTCAGCCACCATCAACTTTCAAAATTCTCTGCCCCTCCCATTTAAAAAATCCTTAATAGTGGTCTTAAAACATATTGCCCCCAATCTTCTTTCCATTCTCTCTTGAATCCATACCTATCCCCATTATGCCACTAAAGGTCACCAGTAAACTTCAAATTTTCAAGCTCAGTGGCCAATTCCCATGTATGTCTGTCAGTGCACAGAAAACTGTTAAAGCAAGTATTTCAATTGTTACAGCTTATATTCTTCACTAGATATAAAGCCAGCATTCTGGTTATATTTATTTTTAGGTTATATTAACATAAATCCATTATAAACTGAAGTGCTTGACATTCTAAAACGGAAGCACAAAGTTTGGAAGACAGTGAGAACATGAATAAATCAGAAAGCCTTAACAAGTGAGGGGGGGTTCAAGTTCACACCTATGGCATGACTAACCATTTAGGGACTCATATAACACAAGTGAGTCTCTTTTCAGTGAAGGTATGACAGACTGTCACTATAAATTCATTGTTATTACATGTCTACCCCATAATGAATGGTATAAATATCATGGAATCATTTGGGCTATTTCCCTAGAAGGTTGATAAAATGCCTCCTAGAACCATCAAGGATAGAGTTCTCTAGAAGGGTACATAAACAGTGGCTCTGGCCAGGAAAAGGGCTGTCTTTATTCAAAGCCTTTGTATTTTGAGACTTTAAAGGAAAGTGTTCTGCATCCTAAGGGTAAAACCTCGGAAGAAAAGATGGTTGTATCCCTGATCAGCTGGGGCAATGGTGTGCCTGTCTTTGTTTGTGAGTTGACACAGCTAAGTTTTGAGAGCTACAACTGTGGAAGTCCAAGCAGAGAGCTCCTGCCGGGTTACACATAACCAGTTTTGCCTCTCTGAGCACAGTGTGACAAAATAGCAGGTCTCACCTACCTTCTACCTCTCCAAATCATGCAAGCCCACTGGGTTTCTTGGATAGTCAAAGAAGAAGGAAGAGAGCTTCAAAAGGGATTTTTTTCTTCTTTCTTTCTTTCTTTCTTTTTTTTTTTTAAAGAGAGAAGGACAGTGAGAGAGACAGAGAGAATCAATTTTTATTGAGTGTTTCACATGGCTTTTGTTGGTCCAACACTTAGTTGTGTATGTAGGTGCTGGGGTTTGAACTGTGTACTTGCGCATGCCAGGGAAGCTCTATAAACGCGGGGCAAGCGCTCAAGCCTCCCCTTTTTTTCGTATTTCTAAAGTAAGAGTTAACAGTGAGAAATTAGAGGGATTAATTTGGGGAAAAGAGGCAGTACAAAAATGTTTGACTTCACTACCTGAGTGTATGGAAGAAATTAAACTTGTTTACATGAATAATATTCAGTCTTTATGCTGAAACCATGTGTATATGGTAGGAAAGCACTGAGATCATGATGATATGGGGAAACACCTGGCAAGACCTACTAAGTATTTAAACCAAGCACCATGGATTGGGCATAGAGCAAGCACAATGTATTTAGGGGATAGAGCCAGGTACCCCCTGAGTAGAGAAGAGATAAACTGGTGAAATTGGGCTCTTCACCATGCACTGTATCAATGGCAGGAGAGGTCTGGGGAAAGAATGTTCAGCACATCCCCTGTGAACTTACTTGCGGAAGCAGTGAGCTGCTGTGAGCAGCCACGTGTTACTGATGAGGCTGGCTCCACATTGATGGCCTGCCCCTATGAGCTGCAGGCTGGCTTGCCATGGCCACTCCCCTTCTACAGCTGTCTCCCTTCCTTGAACAATTCTTTCCGTAGAAGAGGCTGCTGGTAATGGCATATTTGAAGATGTCATCCTTATCCCACAGCCTGTCATGGACATATATGTTAGTTGAAAAAGGAAAAAGGAGGGAAAGATACACACACACACACACACACACATACACACAAGTGAAGACAGGAAATTCATTGCCCTGGTTACTCTAACCCATTTCTAGCACTCAACCTCTGAGTTTATTTCATATTTTAGAGGAGAGGAGTCCTACTAATTACATTGAGGCTCAGAAGAAATATTACTAACATTTCAAGGCATTCAGGATATGAATTGATTTCTATCTCTCTATATAAAACATATATAGAGCGAAAGACAATGTAAACTTAGAAATCACAAATGAGATTGAAATACAAGAAAAGATAGTTTTAATATGGTGCGGAATAGATATGGAAATAAGAAAATATAGTCAGCCAGACCAGGCAAGCCCTGTGTCATGAGAAAGTGGGCTTGGGCTTTTCTAACCAGAAGTGGGTGGGACAGTTTAGCATTCTTTGAGCAGATTAGCAGGACTGAGGCAAGTTTAGAGGTTAAAACTGATAGAATCAGTATCGTCATCAATTTTGTAAGTCCATTGGAATGGTCAGGAAGCAAACTGACCAATCTGGTACATCTCACAATTTACAAGATATTGTTAAATTCAGGAAAATTACTTCCTCTGGTGCCTTCAGTTCTCAGCGTAATGTCTGTGTCCATCCTCCCTGTCAGCAAATCTCTGAGGCACAGAAGAGGAGCTTTGTTCTTTTGACCATTGTGCAACCATTTTGACTTTTATTTTATCAATAGATAGATAATTTATTAAGCATCAAAATTTTGTCCATGAGGGACTGGAGCAGTGGCTTACTGGTTGGAATGCTTGCCTGGCATGTACAAGGACCTGGGTTCAAACCCCAGTATCATATCCACAACTTAGTGTCAGGGGAAAAAAAGGCCCGATGAAACAATAAATAAAATTTACTCTCTCTTTTTCTTGCTGTCTTCCTCTCTCTCTCTCTTTCTCTCTCTCTCTCTCTCTCTCTCTCTCTCTCTCTTTATCTTGTTCATGGGGTTGGAGTGGTGGCTCAGTGGTAGAGTGCTTGCCTGACATGTGTGAGACCCTGGGTTCAAATCCTAGCACCACATACACAATTAAGTGTCACATAAACAAAAGCCGGAAGAAAAAATAAATGAAATTGGTTCTCTTTATCTCTCTATCTTAAAAAAAATTGTCCTCAAAAGCTCCAAATTAGACCAGCTGAGCTTCAAGATGGCGATCTGAAGACAAAAGACCTCCCCTGCACCCTTGTGACTGATCAGGATATCTCCGGCTTCTCACCAGTATTTTGAGGTGCGTTTGGGGGAATAGCATGGTGAATCACCATTCTAATCTTGGCACTGGTTCTGGGGAATAGAGACTTAGGAGCGGCCAGGGATTCTTTGTTCTGTGCTGCCGCCACTGCGGCTGCGGCTGGCCCACCGGCCGGCATTTGCACTCTCCAGCCTACATTCCCGCCTGCCTGAGTCACTTCTGCAAAGAAGGACCCGCACAGCTCTAAAGACTGTACTGGCGTACTGGCGTACTGGCGAGGACATCTCCTGGACCTGCGCTCTGTCTGGCGGCAGGATCAGTGACTGGAAAGAGCTTTCATACAAGTACAGAGCAGTGGTTTGCGCAGAAGAGGCGGTGCGGGAACTGCAAGGCTTGTACTTTAGGCTTGCTAGTTACCACACGCCCAGCCCGCCTGATTAGGGCAAGACCTCTTTGGGATTGCAAAGCAAGCTCTAAATACTCCGGCTGGAAGCAGCAGAGATCAAAGGTGGAAACAGGACCAGAAGGCCTGGCTGAAGCCCTGAAGAAGGTGTGGGAGCAGTGAGGGAAGGGGAGCATCCATTTTTAAAACCACACTCCCTCTCCCGGACCCACATCCCCCAGGTCTGCAAAAGAGG